>CM055094.1:68498035-68613035 GCA_029204225.1 Diphasiastrum complanatum | reverse complement strand
ACGTGGTTTTGAGATCGCAGGTTGTGCGCGAGCACCTGACTCATTGATGATATCTGTAGCTCCATCTACGGCTACCTCGAAGGGTCATCATTCGCCCACAAGTTGGTGATCGTAAATTGTAATCAATGATTCGGAATTCTGAAGCTGTTAATAGTTATAACTTATAAATCCATTATCCTCTCACCTGAGTTATTGACAATTGTACGTTGGTGCTAGATGCTAAATAGAAAATATTTGCATTGATGATTGTGTTGTCAATCATAATTCATTGCATATCGTATGTACTTTGACATTACTACAATCTACAGACTACTATAGTCTACCACGATTCATCTATCTCCACTGTAATTTGTCGTAGATTCTAGAATCTACATAGTAACTAATAATTTGTGGCCATTGGCAATGTGCAACAGTTCCAGCAGGCCCTTCCACATCACAGAGTCAGACTCAGAGTCAAAGTGATGTGGTGGCACCATTGTCACGAGGCTCTTCTCATGCCCAGAGCCGTATTGGTACACATCTAGGGGTAGAGTTGTGTACGTGGCATCCTTCCAGGAAAGTAACAAGGACATAGACAATGTATCTGTTAGGAGGTGTTTCTACATGTGCAACCTCCCCTTACTTGGTTGCGACCCCTGCATGGAGGAAGATGATGAGACATGTATCTAGGATTGGTTCAGAGTAGGAGGGACCATCCATGTAGCAGTTGAGGACAACTCAATTGGTTGCCGAGCAAGACTCCGTGGATAGGGAGCTAGAGCCTATCAGGAGATCATGGGCCATGTAAATCCTGATTCCTAAACCCTACTTTAATGTAATTAGTAATTAGTAATTACTAAATTAATACTAATATGTATTGTCATTTATGTTCTAACTTGAAATTCCAAGTTTGAAGTGGCGAGTGCCAAGTTCTAACTTCTAAGTTCTATCTCTTTACTTTTATGTTTTAAAAATTAAGAATGATTGAAATAGTTATATTTATTGACCAATTACATAAATTGTTAAATTTTAATGCAATTGACAATTGCCATCTGAAATCTGAATTTTGTGGGCAATGAGATCTTTTGAGCTAGGTATGGGTGCTCCATCATATCATATGGTTGGACTGATACCCGGATGCGCCATATTGTAAATATATTGGTTTCTTCTTGCTTGGGCACGACGTTCTTGAGATCCATCGACATGTCGGGCTTAACCTTGGATGCCCAAGCATTGTTTGGATTTATTGATGCGGCCATTGTGGAGGTCGACAAAGAGAATGTTGTGCAGGTATTGATTCTTGACTTTCAGTTGTGTAGTGAGAAATAAAAATGAGTGAAAACTTTTTACTTACACTACTTGTTCAATGTTGTCACCGACAATGTGGCAAATTGTGTTGCCATGGGAAGCTCGTAAATGAAAAGTACCCTTGAATCTTTTGGTCACCCTGTGCTACACATTGCTTAGACCTCTTGTTTGAGGATAAAGCAAAGTTGCCATGGATTGTAGAGGTACTAGTAGGCCGATTCTTGTCACCAAGAGACCGAGGGTCTTGAGTATATTCAGGCAGTACTCTAGCCTCGACATATTGAGGCCTGCCCTCACTAGGTCTACTTTTCTATTCATCAAATTTGATTCAAATTTCATCACTTAGATTCTTACTACTTAGAAGCTAGTACATAGCTTACTAGCAACTACTAACTACTTTCGAGACTCCAGTTTCAACCTAAGAACTTGTTATCCGATAATTGCTTTGTTGAAGCTAATACGATTTGCAATTATGATCCATTCCAGGTTTGACTTTATTCTCATTGTTTTGGAGCGCCTCGTGAAGGTGCATGATGGCTTGAGAAAGATGGTGGTCTTACAGCCTTGGCGTCAGTGGAGGCACTCACGAGAGCCTAAGGCAGAACGATTTGAGAGGATTATGCTAGCATCTCCTTTTTGGGATGATGCACGGGCCATTATCATAGCGTTGCAGCCTCTTCACACTGTCCTGCGCCTTACGGATAGAGAGGGATGCACTTTGGGCCTTCTCTATGAGTTCATGGACAGGCTGGGAGAGCAGATTCGCACCTGCACTGCCTTCAGTGTAGAGAGGTTTGTATTATGCATTATCTCTTATCATGATTGATGAGTGTTTATGTAATATGTAGTATGTAGTAATAAGTATGCACCATGTGACATGTATGATATATGATTTTCAAATTTTATAGGGTTGAAGAAATAAGAGAAAAGTGGGAAGCCAGGTGGGAGTGGTTCCATCAGCCTCTACACACTATGGCTTGCATTCTTCATCCTCTATGGAGGAATGAAGATTAGTTCCATGATGCAGAGCTCCGACAAGGATGGCGCACATACATTGAGAGGATCTATCCTAATCCTGTCATGCAGGATTCACTCAGGGATGATCTCAATGTCTTCAAGTATAAGTCATGACAATTCTCTAACATTTGTATTTTTTCAAGTCCTTTGTCTTTCTTGAATCCCAATGAAGTGAGTGGCCACATTGTCACACTTGGCACTCACTCATGAATGATCTTCAATGTGCATTGTCACAACTCACGTGTGCACTGTGCAGGCGTGAGGCTCTTGAGTTTGGGTGTCCAGGAGCGCAGCTCAGAGAAGGACAACTGCGCCTTGTTTCATGGTGGGACAAGTATAGGGGTGATTGTCATGTGAGAGGAATTGGAGTTTGTTCTCTCTGATTCATACGAAGAGGAGGAACAAGCTCAGTGTTGCACAATTAGACAGGTTGGTGTATGTGCACGCCAATCTGTGGCTTCTGAAGAAGATGAAGGAGGAGAGGAAACCTATGCAGGTAAATTATAATTTGATAGTTGCAATTGTGTTTGAACATTGAAATTTGAATCCTTAGTCACATTCTAAATGTGTTGTTCTATTGTCTACATACTGCAGGTATATCCATATGACATTGATGTGACGAAGGTTCTAGATCTACCACCAAGGTCACAGGAGGTGGAGGACGTGTATGCACTACTCCATGATGACGCCATGCAGTTTGCAGGTGAATTTCAAGCTTTGAAATTTGAATTAGCCCTTGAGCCTTGAGGCTTGGGCCCTTGCAAGTTGGTCCTTGCCACTTGGAAGTTTAAACTTTGAGCTCCATCCCATGTTCTTAGTAGTAAGTTCTAGCTTTAGAAATTAGAATTGAAACTTGTGATTGTGAATTGTAACCCTTTGCCAATCTTTGCGTGTAGGACCTACCACTCGGGCTGTTGCACGTCGCAGGACAGGGGGAGAGGCTTCCAGTTCTCAAGCCCACGAGGACGAGGAGCCACTAGAAGACGAAGACAACTCAGAGACCTCAGAAGATGAAGCCGACATCGAGGATTCCTAAGAGGATGAGAGTGATCCATCTGATGATGCTGATAGCATTGATGGGGATCCTGCTCCTGAGCCTGCACGTACGAGGTCACAACTTCCACGGGTGACTAGGAGGGGGCTACGTTAGGCTTTAGTGACTAGTCTACCTTAGGGGGACTCAGGAGACTGGCCCATTTGTATTTACTATTTAATATTTAGTATTATGGTTAGTTTATAGAAATTAGAATTTGAACCTCAAAGTTTTGAGATTATAAACTTGAGCAGCGTTATTACCATTTGGCATTTATGGATGAGTTAAAACTACAGATATGATTCAAGACTCAAGTAACAAGTTTACATTTTGGTAATGTTCAAATGTGGAATGTTTCAATTATCAATGTTGAATGTTGAATGGGATTTGTACTCACAGACTACGGTAAGTTGTAAGTTGTAACTCAAGAGTTAATATTTAGAAGTTAGTACTTACTGCTTAGTATTGTAACTTGTTACTTGTAAGTTGTAAGCTATTAGAAGTTAGAACTTAGTACTATAATCTATTACTTGTTAAAAATTACTCAATGCACATTGTATACATTGTCATTTTCGTGAAATTTGAATAAGCTAGAAAAGGTTTTGGTGATTTTTGTAGATGTTGCCTGTGAAAAACTCCATAGTGTTTGTCTTCTGTCTCCTTTCACTCTGAAACTTTTTTCATCATATTTCGTTTTCATCTTGCATGTTCTTGATCACATTTCTTACGTTTCCATCAGGCAGCTATGCCCCCTTCCATGATGGGGAGTCATTTCAGAGACAACATTCCGGTTGGAAAATAATCACACTTCTGTTGAAAAATAATTGCAGTTCTGTGGCCAGTAAGTTGTTGAATGTAGAGGCCGAAATCAGTGGCCAGACAATCGCACTCCTGCCGAATAGGCAGACGACCTTTATCGTTGCAAAGAAAAACATTATTCTATGGTGAATAGTTTCCAATGTTGGAAACTACAAGCATTTTTGTGCAAGACATCATCTACTTACTCATTGTAGATATGTTTATAACAAAGCTTCATTGTGCATAATGGATATAGCATGAAACTACTTATCAAATAAGTGCCAAATTGTTGCCAATGCGCATGTAGATGGGCGTTGAGCTATCAAGTCTCCTTTGATAAGGAAGATAGGAAGAGGGAGGAGAGTGGTGAGAGTGAAGAAGTATGTCACCCTTATATACGCAATAGCCTTTGCTCTACGTATGAGATAAGGCTAAGTGGAGACATCCATTTGGTAACTTGTGAAGAAAGCAACAATTATTGTTCATAGGATGACTGCGGATCAATCTTGATCATCAAAATTACATCATGTGAAATTTGGAGGGGTTATGCGAAATACATATATTAGGTGCGAGACTAAAAGGTAAATGAAAAAGTCACCCAACATTGTATGTATTCAAAAAGTCGCAAAATGTAGTTAGATACCATCCATGTGTGTGAGAGAGAGAGAGAGAGAGAGAGAGAGAGAGAGAGAGAGAGAGAGAGAGAGAGAGAGAGAGAGAGAGAGAGAGAGAGTCATTGTGAAAAAAATCAGGAGAATGTCAATTACGCAAGGTAATGGCCATTGGTTAGGCCATTACCATAAAGAATTCGGTCCTTGAGTAGCTTGTGGCCTCTCCGCCACTCGCAGCCGGGTCCCAGATTATTTCTGGTAATGGCCCTCCCAATGGCCATTACCTAATACTTAATATGTGTCAATGGTCCAAAAACCCGACAATCAATATAAATCACAATAAAAAAAAAACTCCAAAATAAAAAATAAACCACAAGCACGACAAGCACGTCACTTGGGGATGAGAGTATAGACGACTGTGATTTGCTTAACAGTGTTGCGCCGAGCTTCTTGCAAGGGAGATGAATTGGTAGCTCTGGAGCACACCACCACCATTTTAGTGTGAGGCTGTCATTGCCATGTAGACATGGTTGCCTATCAGCCACCTCAATCCATCATTTGCAATCATAATTATTAGAAACATCTATCCTCCCTAGCTCTCAATAATGACTAATTCTCTATGAAAAATATATCTCCCTCGAGTCCGGGTATTCATATTCGCTATTCATAATCTAACTTAGTTAGACCAATCCAACAATAGTTATGTAAAAATTATTCATTAACAAACATGGCCCCCTTTTTGAAAGAGAAAAAGGCAGCCCTTAAATCGGAAGGCCAGCCCAGATGTAGCTAAGGGCATTCCTTCCGTGATCTGTTTTCTGCATAACAGAGCAGAGGTTTTAGCGATGGCGCAGCTATCTGTTCGAGGGCAAGCCGCGATGGCGATGGACAAGGAAGGTGAGCAGCAGCAAGGTGTGCTGCTCTACTACAAATTTGTGAGCGTGCCTGATCCTGATCAAGTCAGGCAATGGTTTCAGGATTTGTGCTCATCTTTATCCCTTTTGGGACGAGTCCGAGTTTCTCCGGATGGGGTTAATGTTACTGTAAGCCATTCACACTTCCAGTATCCTCTAATATGATCATAATTTTTTGCCCTTTTTCTTTTCAAATTTGTGGCTGTCTTCTTCCAGTTGTACTTCCTGTTCATGGCTAGGTTTAGTTGTTCATTATTCTAAAACTTCATGAAAACTTTCGTTGCTAGGAAGTACTCTATCATTTTTTTCTCTTCCTGAAAAAAGCATTTTGAAAGTCTGGGAGTGCTAAACAGTCTGGAGAATTATGATGAAGAAGTAGCTTAGATTTGCAAGCACCACCGCTGTACAACAAGAAAATAAGGAAAAACTAGCTCAAATGTGCAAGCTCCACCGTTCCCCTTTGTAAGTTTTTCACAATAGCATAGATGTGTTTGTTACTTATCAACAGGAAAATGCTTGACTGGATGACAATCACAACGTACTACTTGAATAGAGAGTGAGCCCATGATGAAGTTCGACTTGGGCCCTAATCGGTCAAGAACTAACGCAGTGCTCGAATTAAATGTTTTAGGGTTGGTTTATTGAGTTAAAACTGTTTTTTTAAGCAGAGTAGTAAATGTGTAGAGGAGCACAGTTCTTCACCATCTACAAACACACATCAAGACCTTATGTGGTTCAGAGTTGCAAAATTAATTCTCTATAAACATCTTCTGTAAGTTTGTGATGGTTTTAATTCCTTGGAATCAAATGCAGGTCGGAGGCACCATGGCTTGTCTGAGAAAACACATTAATGCTGTTGAACAACATCCGCTGTTTAATGAGTGTGATTTTAAACTTGCTGAGTCCTCTAATCCCATCAATGCCAATGCCAAACTTGCCGTGGAATGTGGATTCGACTCTTTGTCAGTTCGGCTGGTGAAGGTGAGTAAGCAGCTTCTTATGGTCCTTTTTAAAAAGCTGACTACATACAACAGTGTCGATCTTTAATGCCAAGGTTAGTGCAATTTTGAGAAATAGCGTCTTTCCTTGAGCAATCCAAAATCCAAAATCGCTTGTTATGTGTCTTGACTGTCTAACTTGTTTCAGTGAGAGCAGAGTGGATTTCATGTGGGAAATTTTTAGGTGCAAAAGATTTGAATCCATGTGTGCACTCATTTTAGCTGAAAAGCTTGGAATGAAAGCTGGACATTGAAAAAATGGCAGCAGTGCTTGCTTCTCAATTTAGATAGGACGAGTGGGATGATTGATGTTTGGATCTTGTAATTGCGATTGTGTCCTCAAGCTGCAGTGCAGATCGCAGGTTGAGCTATGGATCAAGTTGAATCTGGAAATAATATAAGCCAAGGAGTCTTAGAGCTACTATAGACTTTGTGACAGCAGAAAGTTGCTCCTGGTCAGCTAGTGCTCCTTTAGGAGATTCTGATTCGTTGGGTCATGTTCAGTTGCACTGCTACGTCTTCTGAATCCAGAACTAATTGCATTCCACATTTCTTTCTTCCAAGGCAATAAGAGTGTAAGGACAGGAGAGGACCTGGATGGGATGCTAGTTACTTAATAAGCAATTCTAGATTATGGCCTTGGGGGCTTGGTCATTCGTTGGGCATTTCGATTAATTGTGAAGCTATAAAGGATCATTTAGTCTAGGCGAAGCCTCCCCAGCCAGTGGGATGGTTGGTGGTATGGGCTACTAAGGCTATTGCTCAGAGGATTGATCTAGGATGTTGCGGTTGGGATAGACTCTTAAGACGTGGTGTGAGTTGGATTCAGCTGTAAGATTTTGTAGCAAGTTGCATGTCCAGCTCTTTCAGGTTATATCTCAAGGGTATGTTAGATTTGTATAAGAGCTATATCAGGAATATTTGAAGCGAGAAGACTCTTAATGAATGGCAAACTCGGTGCATGCGTGGAGAAGAATAGTTGAGTATCTCAAGTTGTTGGAGCTCAAGTTCAAGTAAGGAGATCAATTTTTCTTGTGGAGTGTGTGAAGCAGGGAAGTGTAAAATTGTGCCTTTCCTATGCGTAAATTGAGTTTTGCAGCTGTTCCCAGGTATCAAGAATATTTTACCTTTTTCTGGGGTTCCAGGTTGATGAGCTGGATGAACCCTCTTCTCTCCATCGTACATCTTGTTAGTCGTGAGGTCTGACCCTCCCCTCCATTCTCCAACTGTCACCATGCGGTTGAAGCTGGTTGAGGTTGCTTGTTCCCGGATCCCTAAGACCTCAAAAGAAGTCAGCTTGCAAAAATCTGGGGTCCATAATATTTTTTCAAAGTAAAAAAAAGAATCAGTTTTATCTGTTTTGGATGAAAAGGTTTTTGGAACTGGTATCTATGTTTTGGTGTTTTTACTTCATTTGATAATATCCCTGCTAGAAAATCATCCATAGTTGGACTCTGCCAATGAACATATGGATTTTAATCTGAGGTAGTTTTCTTACACGAGGTGGATGTATCACCATATATTTTTAGGATGGGGTAGGATGCCTTCAGAAGTTAAGATTAGTGGTACAATGCATTAGCTGCCCTTCTTTGGGGCACCCTGCCACGATACATGTTATAGTGGGCTTCCACTATATCCTCGCACAGACATCAAATGAAGTAAAGTGATTCTGACACCTTGTTAAGAAGTGAGATCAGATTTGTGGGAGTGGGATAAGGGATGTTCTCAGCTCTTACTGCATATAATCAACTAGCATGTGCAAAGAGAAGCATAGCATTATGCTCTTGAGAATTTCAATTTTGTGCAATAGCAGAATTCTATGTGAAATAGTTGCTGAATTTTTGATAAGCATGCATACCAATTCCATCATATCCGCCGAAACTTGATCTACGTGACCAAATTCTCCACCTGTTCCTTTTTTGATTTCCTTTGGCAAGAACCGCAAGGTAAATCCTTGACTGTTATAAAGATTCATGATATTAAACTGTTTTTTCTAGTTATGTAACCTTTAGTGTGAACCTTGCAGGAACTTGTAACATTGGGTCTTCATCCCTCTTTGACAACACCATCTATAAAAAGTGCAGGCAAACATCTCCTCCCTCAGGAATTTCATCAGATTCTGCAAAGTATTGGGACAGCATTGGTAAATGGTTTGCATGGACACAAAGCAGATGGTTCGAATACAGAATGTGAGTTTCTAGAACAGCAACTGTTTTAGTTTGAGTGCATACTTATGTTGTCACTCTTTTGATCCATGCTAGAACTTAAGGTATACCTCAAATAGTATTCTGCACTCATTTTTGAGCTTGAGAACAAAGCATGTTTTTCTTTCAACTTTTCTTATTCCATTTTTAGTCGGTTTATACTGTTACTGGAATGTTATTTAGTTGCACTTAAAAGTTTTTGAAGCATTTAAGTGTCAATGCATGCCTTGCTTTGCAGGTGAAAAGGAGTCCTTAGAAGTCAAAGAATCCATCGCAGGAAATTCTTTGAGATTGGATGTGGAAAACGTCATAAGAAATCCCAATTGTGGAGTTGTGCTTTTGGATGCAAGAAATATTTACGAAACCAGAATTGGCAGATTCACTCCACCTACAGGAGTTGAGTTCATGGAATCTTTTTCACGGCAGTACAGTGATTTGCCAGTTTGGATTGATCAGAATGCAGATCAGTTGCGTAACAAGCAAATACTGATGTAAAGTACCAAACTTGTAGAGTCAACTAAGATTTGGTGTCGGAATACATGGAATTACACTGTCCTTGAGCTCTTTGATTATTTTGCAACAAAAAGTTAAAAATTGTTATTGATCGTTCTATGGTTTAGTGCAATCAAAGGCATCTTGCTTTGTTAAACCGTGGTTGCTCCTGTTTGCAAAAATATAAATTTTGAGAAGAGAAAGAAAATGTAAATAATGATGCTGGTTTGACAATAGCTCAAGTAACATCTGCATAATCCAAGGGTGGTCATCAATTCATGCTTCTGCTTGAGCAGGTACTGTACAGGTGGAGTTCGTTGTGAAATGGCATCTGCCTATATCCGTAGTAAAGGAGAAGGTTTTGAAGATGTATTCCAGGTGAAACAATTGTCTTTTTAGCAACTTGCGAGTTATACGCAGTAAGTTGTAACATTTTTAATAACTATATGAAAAAAAATGCATAATAGGACTTGTAAACCATGACATCTTTTTAATTGGCAATGTCTATGATTTTCGAGGTTAATCAATCCACTGTACCAGATTCCACAAAGGTGATGCTCTAAATCATCATGGGTGGACTCCAGAAAGTTAGAAATCGCTTATGTTGTGGTCCTGTCGTAGACTTTATCATAGATCATACTTTTTTATTGGATGTATATGCTCTGTTAGTACCAACAGGTACATGATTTCTATACCCTTGTTTTATGGCTTAGTTAGGTACTTGAGCCTTGCAGCTTGCATGTAAAGTAGGTCATAACGTTTTCAGCCCTTTTTGTGCATGAAGTTTTATTGGCTTGTTGATTAACGATACATGCTTGTTTTGCATAAGTTTGCTTGCTTTGTTCATTGTTGCATGTGCATGTTGATGGGAAAAGTGGTCTACAATTTAGATCGTTGCATTCTTTTGAAATGACCAATACTAGAATGCAAATACATCAGAACAGAAACCTAAACTTTACACCAAAATGATTGCTCTGTCGTCATTAAAGATCAGTGGATAGATGGACATATATAGAGGGTCATACTTTTAACGCCTAGTTGCCCAGAAACGCGTTTCTTGAGAAAAACGTTTCTAGAAACGCGTTTCTGGATCCAGAATCGCTGGAAAAAAATCAGAAACAGGTCTTTAAAAATTCATAGGGATTGACAGAATCCAACAAGGATTGCTGCACCTAAACTGGACCACACTGTAACCGAAACACTCAGCAACCTACATAAATGCAATGCCCTTGATTAGAGCTTTAATTTGATACCCATATTGCCCACAAAAATCAAAAAAATAAAATTAAAAAGAAAACGTTTCTGAGAAACGCGTTTCCAAACCAGAAATGCATTCCCAAACCAGAAACGTTTCTGAACGCGTTTCTGAACGCGTTTCTAGAAACGCTGTGCATCTATGGCATTTTAGAGCTTTAATAGGAGCATGATTTAGTAGGAGTGATAGCTTTTACCTTCATCATAGACCTTGTGCATTCCATAATCTTACCGTTTCTTCTTTGAGCAACTCCATTATGCGTCGATGTGTATGAAGCTGGCTACATCTATATATTATTCACCATCCATCTAACTTATGTTGAGCACCAAATGCTGAGATGAAGATTTTGCTGATTACCTTCATCTACAAAGTAACTTTGTTTTTGCATTCTGCCCTTCTCTGCAAGTTTCTTTCTGCGTTCACGAGCTCAATACCCCCCTTTTCCCACAATAGAAACATTTTGATTTTGATTTGTTATCCTTTGATGAGTTATCTATCGTTGACGATGATGTATTCCTTTTATCAAACTTGCCTTTTTGTTTAGACAACTTTTGCTTGCCGTTAGAAACAATTGCTTTGCTTGTTAGTACTCATTAAAAGGAAGAACGATTCAAATTCCAAATTGCCTTGAGATGTCATAGAGAAACACATTCACATATTTCTATGCCTCTTGGACCAATCCATACCACCCTAGTAATCAAATTAATAGCATAGTGTATGATTTATGTTTTGAACAATTTTGAGAACATGCTCCACAAGTTAGAAAAGTTTATAGCTCTAATTTTCTTAAGAAGAGTTTAGACCTTTGTATATTATCGTTGTTAAGAGTAGTTTCGTTTAGGGTCTTCCCAATTGATCACATTATTGGAAACGTTTCTAATTCCGAAGAGCTTCGCATTATCTTTTCCAATCAGACTTAGCTGTCTAGATTCCTCTTGTAACAGTAATCCAATTTACTCATCATAAAAAATTGGATTCTTGATGACATTAACAAAGTTGTAAAGATATTCTGAAACGAGCTAGGCAATGCATTCAATTCATAGATGTGCAATGTTCTGGAATTTCAGGTTGTTTAGGAGGGGAATGTTTTTTTTGTTTTGTAAATCTTTTCTAGGTGTCTTAGGGGGATTAAAAAGCCTAGAAGTTAAAAAGAAACAATGATAGGTATTAGGTATTAGAATACTAAATTATACACATAGTTGCTTCAAAACCAAGTTTGATTTGCTACATTTTAGATCATGCGAAGCATTGAAATACATTTTGTGTTCTACACTCTATGGTTGTTGTGGGACCAGTATCCATGCACATGGAAGACGCTCTGACAAATCCCTATTGGAAATTTATCTATGGAGTCATACCTTGTTGTATCTCGCATAGAAAGTTTGAATGACCCCAGCAGTACACATAGAAGCTATAACACCCAGTCTTACCATCACATAGATCGTTTAGTTTTTTATTAACATCTCGTGTTATTAATAGTACCAATACTTTCCGGAAGAGTAATTAAGTCATTGACATTTGAATACTTACCAGCTGAAGATGCTGCACCATAATCTGCTGAACCTGTAATCTGAAATATAATCCTTAATCTCTTGATTCCTTTGTTAAAAAACTACGTGGTTAATTTTTTTTTTTTTGGTCAAGTTCCGGAACGGGACGCATTCTGGAATGCGTCCAGAACGCGCTCTGTTCCGGAACGGGCAACTATGCATTGAATGAAGGCTTTGATACCATGATGGCAAAATCGGTTCACAATCTAGGTCATTGCATGTTATTGAAATGAAGAATACTAGAATCCAAACACATTGGGAACATAAGTCAGTGAAATGATATATCTCTCTTCATCGAAGATCAATGAAAGATCCATGGACATATATAGAGGTTTGTACGTCTATGCATGTAGTGATATCATGCCACCTAGCATGCCACATCCTCTAGTGACTAAGCATGAGTTGTTCACCTACTTGCCCTCTACGATTGAAAAGATCATTTAATATGCCCATGACATACCATAGCACATATCGAAGCTTATCATTTCAAACATTCTAAAGGTCCTGATGTGTTCTATTTCATATGCACCTTCTGTTGTTTGAGCCTAGTTGCATATCTTTTTTTTGCTTTTGTCTTTCACCTGTCCTTTACATTGCATGTCCTCCAATGTTGCCCAATAGTTATTATTGTTAGCCACTGAAACTGGGCACACACTTCCGCATATCCTTTGTAGCTTAAAAGAGATTATATGGTATTTTTGTTTTCGGCTGTAATGTTAAATATCTGTCCTTTTCTATTTCATATTCATGCCTCCTAGGAGGGCCAATATATAGTTAGAGGTGGATCTCATAGAAACTGATGCTAGTTGCATTGCAATGGTGGCTTAGGTGTGTGGGCAACAATACTTGAGCACTCTTATGAGGCTCAAGGTGTTAGAATGTAATGCCTATTTTTGTATCATGGTGTAGCCCCATGGATGCAATATATGCATTTCATATTGTACTTGAATTTAAGATATTGATCATGGAGCCCCACTTAACTATTACAGAAAGAGCATTTGAAAACTAGCAAATCGCCTTATCTAGTATGGGTTTTGACTACGAGCAAGTTAATGTTACCTTCTGCAATACTCTGGAAGTGGTTGTCTTATAACCAGCAATGTTTTTAGCGTCTAAACAGCTATCCACAAGCTGTTGATTGTCTCTGTAATTGGTTTGAGGTAAAAAGAGCTCGTTTTTTACTCTGATATTATTAGTCTGCATATTTGAGCAAGTGGATGTTTTGCCCACCTGTTTGTCATTTGAAGTGATAGTTCTCACACTTGGAAATGCCTTTTTCAGCTTTCTGGTGGGATACAACGGTATCTGGAGACATATCCTGATGGAGGTTTTTTTAAAGGAAAAAACTTTGTCTTTGATTACAGGTAGGGTGCTTGCAAATAGCATCAGAGTCAGTATTATGATTCAGCACAGCCAATAGTACTTTTTTTATCTGGTTTTGGCAGAATTGCTGTGCCAAGCAGTTCCAACGAGGTTGTTGCTTCTTGCTTAGCATGTGGCATTTCTTTTGATGATTATTCCTCAAGAACCAGGTGCTGTAAATGCCGTATGCTGATCCTCATTTGCCCCAGCTGCCAGGTCTCTCTCTCTCTCTCTCTCTTTCTCTCTCACACACACACACACACGCACGCACGCACGCACGCACACACACACACGCGCGCGTGCGCACACACACACACACACACACACACACACACACACACACACACACACACATCTAAGTTTGCAGTTTCTACTTATGCCATGAGATTTCCATGGATACTTCTTCGTTTGCCATGACAGTTTTGTCACTTGTGTCATATGATGGCAAAGTATCCAAGTCACTTTGTCATTTAGGAGGAAGTCTTTGAGATTGTTAAGCAAGAGTTGACTCATGAACTTTTGTTGTTAGTGATAAGTGCAGGTGATGGATAGCTTTGCATTAAGGAAGGATTCTCTAAGATTTTTAAGCAAGAGCTTACTGATAAGCTTTTGTTGGTAATAAGTGCAGGCAATGGACACAAGACCAACAAATAATTTAGCTCATTCCTTTATATGTGAGCTTTGTAAGAAGCAGGACAAGAGTGTGGCTGCATGCAATCTTGCTGCAGAATATTTGGGTGAAAACAATCGAAATTGGACAGTTCAGTGCAATGTTAATATGCCTGCTTGTAAAGTATCTGTCTCCAATCCTTGTCAAACTTGTAAGTATCTCCTGCGCTATGCAGCTAGCAGCTGAAAATAACTTGGATGATTACCATCCCTGCTCTACAAAGTTTGTTCTTGAAAAAGATATTAAACACACAATTTTAACATAGGTTAGAAAAGAAAATATTTTTAAGAGTTATAATTGTTTTTGTTGCTGCATTGGTAGCTCTTTACTCTTAAGACTTTGTTACATACAATCACTTGAAGAAGCTAGTGGTCTCCATTATCACAGCGATTGCAGGTCTTCCCAAACCGAAGTTACGCATATTATGTCTACATGGTTTTCGTCAAAATGCTTCAAATCTCAAAGGGAGACTGGCTTCCTTTAGCAAGAAGCTAAAGCATGTTGCTGAGTTTATTTTTGTGGATGCTCCGCATGAACTTCCATTCATTTATCACTTGCAGCATAACACATCGACCGCAGCAGCTTATGGTGATGTGGTTACAGATGTAAATAAAGAGGCAGTGGATACAGAATCCTTGCCATACATTTGGAAAAAAAAATATTCATGGCTTATTGGCCCATCAAGCCAAAATGATATGGATCTTAATGAAGTAACTTCTCACAGAAATCAATACTGGATCAGCAGAAAGGATGCTTTTGATCCTCTCCAATATCAAACACAGTATGAAGGATGGCCTGAGACTTGGCATTATCTGCAGAAAGTTTTTGCTGAACTTGGTCCCTTCGATGGAGTTCTTGGTTTTTCTCAAGGAGCTGCTGTAGCTGCAGCTCTTTGTCCTCTCATAAGCAGGACCAATCTTCACAATTGTTCAGTTAGCTTTAAATTTGTTATCTTATGTTCAGGATTTCCATCTCCGGTATATGAGCATAAAAGTATGATGCCACAGTCAAATAATGGACTTCTTTTCGATTGTCCATCACTACATATTTTCTGTGGAAATTCTGGTTATGATCGCCAGATTGCTGTAGATGAAAGTGAAAAACTGGCATCAATGTTCACCAAGAACTCCTCTTTCATTGTCCAGCATAGTTCAGGACACATGATCCCTACTCAGCCAGAGTACTTACAGCAATATTTGAGTTTCCTAAAGCAATTTCAATGATGTCATTGTTTTGATTTCAATCATTTACATGATATATTATTAAAAAGATCATCCTGGAGCTACAGAGTGGGAGGGCTGATCAATGTCTCACTTCTGACAAAAGCACAAAAGTGGGGGCTTTGACCTTGTCAAGACCCCCACTCTCATGCTCCAGCGTGATCTCTTTTAGAAAATTTTTTGGATGTTTGCTGTACAATATAATATAGTTCCAATGAAAATGAGTGAAGTATGCATTGATAAATTGTGAAACACAAATAAGCTGCAAAGAGATTCTATGAATGCTTGTGTGGTCTTCTCATTGCTATGCATTTGTGGCTGTAGGTGTGATTGGTGATTAGCAACCTTCATTATGGTATAAGAGCAGTGTTGAGCACAGTGCAAACTTTTTGTAGAGGTGGTATAGTCCCTCTTTAGTGTGGCTAGAAGCGGCTAAATTCAAGAAGGGATATTTCTCAACAATTTGTGGATTGTAGGAGCAGTGTAGCCATTCTAGAGAACAAAAAATTGATTTTAGTGGCAAGGAGAAGACGTGTAGGATCAAGTGATGTAAAATTTGGCCAAATATAAAAAAGGTTACAAAAACTCCCAGTTTTTGAGGTATGAAACTTTGACAGACTCATCCATATTTCTGTGACCAAACTAAGTGCTGTACAGCTTAAACAATGCCAAAATAATGTCGTGAAAGACAATGTGAAGTGGTTTGTCAAAAGCTGGAGTGTTTTGGGTGCCCCAAGCATTTCAAGATTGAGAAAAATCAATAAGGACGCAATGGTTTTTAGGACGAAACTAAGCTGTGCACTTAGCACATTGCAAATTATTGAAATTTACTAATGATATTAATACTCACACATACAATCAAGAATTGATAAAGCAAAACAATATATCTAGAGCTGAAACTCGCTACATACCATATTGAGGTGGGGGCTGGTTTTCATATAATATTCCTAGATCTATCTTAAGTGAAAGGCAAAGCTAAAGCACTAACAACAATTGCCCTAAAGTTAGTATGTATATTAGGTGAAGCTTTGACTAATTTCTAAGGGTAGAATATGAGCCTAATTATAGCCCTACTACATGCATATAAATTCGCTAATCTAAGGATTTTGTATAAAGTGTAGGCCCCAAAAATAGCATGCAAGCATGGCTTTGTATTTTAAGGTTAACAAAATATACATCAATTCATAACACTCTCTTGATGTACTTTGTTATCTATTTCTCCTAGAAGTTTTCTAAATATCTTAAAGTTCTTTCTACCAACTTGCTCTTCCATTGAATTTCACCTTCAAGACTAACGTTTCGCTATGATGAAATGTTGTACTTCAATATGCTTTGTTTTGTTGTGAAAAATCGGATTTTTTGCCAACTTGATGCAACGTTGGTTATCACATGAAGTACTACAGATGTCTCCAGTTCCATATGAAAATCATGTAGAATTCTTCATAACCAAATTGCCTCACATGTTGTACTTGTAGTAGCTCGGTGTAGATCTTCCATCTTTTGCATCTCCAGCCCATGTACTTAATTGCAAAACATCTTGACTTCCATAGGAGATAGCAAATCGTAAAGTGCCTTTAATATACTTGAGTATATGCTTTGCTGCTTTCCAATGAACCTGCTTTGGTTTAGCTATAATCCGACAAACCATATTTATAGCATAAGCAATATTTGGTCGTGTAGTTGTTAGATAGGTCGAACTTCCAACAACTTGTCAACATAATGTTTCATCTACATCTTGATTTGGGAAAGTACAATGGAAATTAATTACATGAGAAAAAGGCTCTCCTCGAGTTAGAGAGAGAATCATATTTGTGGGATAGCTCATTTTACTCATCCATATCCACTTTGGATAAGATCTATCTAATGTGCCACATCACCATTGATGGTTAGTGTTGACCTTCTAGATTCCTACAATCTAGGAGATAACTCCTACAATTTAGGAGATTTGACATGTGACTCAAATAAAGACGAGCAAATATTTTGCCAAACAAACATCACAACTCAATGAAAAATCTGAAAACAACAAGCTTAAAAATAGTGTTGTGCAGCATAGCTCTAGCCTCTTTTTATGGGGAAGCATTATGCTAGACTTGGTCAAGAAATGGATATTAATCAGTGTAGTAAAATGTATCTTGGTTGTAAGGATTCAATGGGGCATTCAATTCGAATCTCTTGCTCATTGCCAGACTCTTAAGTAAACCCTCTTGTTGCAAAGAATGAATTTTTGAAAGCTTTTCTGATGGGCAGCAAAGTGTGATCCGTTGCAACATCACCATTGAAACTGAAAATCAATTAGAATAAGATTTTTACTATTTTTTTCATCATTGACTAAATGGGATTTTTCCTTGGTTTTTGTAAGCTCGCATCCACAATCATGAGTTGAAATCGGTTTGCATTCTGACATCTCAAATTTTTTTAGAAGATCATACTTAGATTGAGAAATGAATAGACCCTGTCCTACTCTCCATACCTCGATCATGAGAAAGTATTGTAGTGACACAAGATCTTTCATGTCAAACTTTGATGATAATTCTTTTTTAATATTTCAAATCAAAACATAATTAGAACTTGTGATAATAACACCATCAACATACATCACTACAATAATAATCTAGTCATCTTTTACCATAACATAAAATGTGTGATCCTCACTATTACTCTGAAAACCAAGCTCCTCAAAGTATGTATCAATCCTCATCTACCATGCTCTGGTCGCATTTTTGAGTCCATATAAGACATTGTCTAACCTGCAAACCATGTCTTCCTATCATTTGAGTGCTCCATATAGACTTCTTCCTATTAAAAATGCACCCTTAACATCCATTTGTTGGATCCCCAACCAAACTGAATTGCAATGAAATACCATTCTCATATTAGTTAACTTTGCAACTGGTGCGATAATTTTCTCATAGTCAATTTCTTCATGTTGTGCATACCCTTTTGCAACCAACCTTGTCTTGTGCTTATCAATAGAATCAACTGATTTGAACTTGGTTCTATAAATCCACTTATTGACCAGTAGCCTTATTCCTTGTTAGTAAATGCACAAGCCTCCAAGTCTTGTTTTGTACAATAAAATTGTACTCTTCATCCATATCTCTTTTTTCCCTTTGAAAGTAGATGGATCTTTTGTTTCTAATATCGTAGCAATGAATGCAAAATATACTTCCTCATCCTCATGCCGATCTTCGTGCATTAAAGGAGTTCTAAACTGTAGAACGACCCTTTGTGAAAATGGTTATTATTTTTTTTCTTAATTTGTCCAACATGTGGCCCAATCATAATGCATATATTTGAAATCTACGTAACATAGCTGATTTTAATTAAGTAATAAAAATAAACTTTTAAAAATTTTCAAATTGCTGCCGTGGGCAACATGGAAGCATTCTATTGGTAGACAATGTCTGCCCTGAACGTGTCAATCTTCCCAATGACAGTGTCTCGAGTTAAAATATCTAACCATACTAGTTAATATATTGGTAAACCTAAAACTACATTGGTACATGTCACCGTTCGATAGTGAGCATAGCTACCATATGTTTACTGTGATCCAATCCCCTGGTTACATTTGATAATCAGATGGAACTTTGAATCTAGATTCAATGTCATAGATTTGAGAATTTGGCGCTTCACTTGTGGCAACAATCACTATGGCTAGGAGACCAAGAACCAAAATTGAATCGGTGATTCTTCACAATGAGAAGGATGAAGCTGACATCTGGAAACCAACAAGGTACATAAAAAACTCATGGGTTTTGTTGCATCCATCTTCAAAAGACATGTTTCGACCAAAGAAGGGAAAGATGACATTCAAATCTGATTGGAAAGCGAAGATCCTTGAGTTTAGGTCTTCTCCAGGAGGGCAATCAAGTTCAAAAGTCTTGGTTCATCATGTCCATATGCATTCAGAAGTATATTTACAAGATTTTAATATTCATGATTGCCAATAATATAATTGTAAGCTGAAAAATTGCTTGCATCTATATGATTTCATTTATGACTTGAAAACTTATAGAGATCATATCATTTATCATACAAGTATTGCATTCTTGCAGATTTATATCCATCAAGCATAAGTGAATGGGAGCCAACACAATCCCTTGCAGGTATATTGGATGTGATTCATTCAGATGCTGGAACATCACAATATAGAGGAAGAACTCCTAAAGAGCTTGCAGATAGTGGTATATTCTTCTATGAGTCCAAGTACATTCCGAATATGCATGGAGGTTTCAGAAAGCTTGAAGAGATTCCATTGCAACCTTTTGAAAGTGATGAATGGCTTGCTCTTGTGTCAGAATCTTTCAGATGCAAATTACTACTAGATTTGAAAAACTCAATGAAAGCAAGCACTGGATCAAAATTCATTATATTAAGTTGGTTTCTGTCCTTATATGTATTTGTTGATTTCTTTTCAAGTGCAAATGTTCGTAGAACACCTACTTTGTTTGTTAAGGAAGTACCAGAGGATACTCTTTCAGATTGGATGAATATAGGTTGGGATTGTAAGATAGTAGGAGATATTGAATGTAAAATTAAAAAATCTTATATGACATTCCGTTATCATATTGAGAGACAAATGCTTAGTCTTGCATTTAGTTACCAGAGATGGAAACAAAAAAGTGAGATCTGGATGCCGCTAGATCAAGACCTTCAAATGGATGGTCACACAAATCGCTAAGAAGTCCACATTTTCAAAAATGAAGATATGCTAACTATGATTGAGGTGGAGGATCATTGGAGCTTAAGTTATACCACCTGGTCCTAATGCACAATGAAATTCTACAAGACTACTTCAGATTCATCATAATTGGAAAGCTGGTAATATTTTCTTGTCATTTTCAGCTCATTGTTAGTCATTATACATATAACTCTATTCAGAGAACTAACATTTTGCTTTTCATAGAGGTACGAAGAAGATAAGAGAACACAACACTCTACAAGGAACTTCCTACAGATATCAACATTGTAGAAGAACAATGACAATTTATACAATCAATTGTACAAATCGATATCTTCATTCAATTGTACTAAATTTGGGGATTTAGTACAACCTATTAGTTTGAAACTATGTATATCTATCATAACCAAACTATCTATTCAGCTTGGGTATTTACAAATTCCCCATCCTTATTTTGAATCTGTACATCGTCTGGTTGAGATGGCCCTAGAGGGAGCACAATATACGATATAGACCTCTCCAGGATGCTCAAAATCAACTTTTGCCAAAATATGTTCACCTCACAGCTGGTGTAGTCACCAAGAGAATACTGTTAGAAAATCAATCATAGTAATAACCATGACAAAATAAACATCTCAATACCAGACAATATTGGATTTTGAACACAAAAATAAAAGAGATTTGAGTAAAAATTATCATTGCAAGATCAACACCCACTTGAAGATTATATCACTCAAAAAATTGTTTGGCATTGAAAAGTGCAAACCAACCGTAGTTGAATGACTCATTCTGTTGTGGGCTCTCCAACAATACACAACACATTCAGTTAAACTTAGAACATAGTAATATATTCAGAGCACTGTAGATGATGTGTAAAATTCTAAACATTTACCTCAATATTGATTTCATCCAGAGTAAGATTCTCTCTAGGAAAATGCCTCATTATCGTTGGCAGCATGCCATCAACTTTCTCGTGGGTATTGATGGCATAGTTCATCTTAATACAAAACATGTTTAAAACATTATCTACAATTTTTTTGATATCAATAATAATTAAACGTCAGTGCTCACTACAATGTTGAAAGATAATCAAATCAGAAGTGTACAAAGAAGAGAAGTTATTAGAAATGATAAAAAGTGCAAGTTTACTTTTCATGGTAAGGAACCATCACGTATTTTTCAATTGGCGAGCAATCACGAAAGAGAGTGTCACACAGGTCTTCATCTTTATAGTTCAGTAAAACAAAATAGAAAGAGCTAAGATCAATAGAATCAATTATACACGTTGTCTGGTTCTTTAGCTCCTCACAAAAAGAAACTCCCATATTTAAGACCGTAGTTTATTTCATTAATTCTAAACTCAAAAAGCATGCCAACTGCATCAATGGCATCTAAAATATCTTTATGAAATTTAAGATACTGATCAGAATCCAAAAATGATTTGCTAAGTGACAAATCAGCCTTTGCATATACATTGTCATCTAACATTTTTGTAGCTATATTGACAATATTATCTATAGCGATAGTATCTACATCGGCGTCTATATATGATGGAGAACGAAAGGAAAGCACCATTCATCTTACCTTCTTAGGTGCTTTCCCATGTGTCTTAATGCTCCTCTTAGGAGCCCTCTGCTTCCTTGGCCTCTTGGTAGGCACATCAGTTCTGTTTAGGGAGGGGTCCTTCGTTGTAGAAGGCTCCCCTCGATGCAGACATGAGTATCTATCTCTCATTCTGTAGAGGAACTGGAAATCTTTGGGCATGATGGTGACCCTCTTGGAGTGTAGGGCAAGTAAAAATGAATCTTAAAAAAATAGGGCTTGCTAATCTTTAGCTGCCTCTTGGAGGCACCATGGTGAACCTGACAAAGAGACCTAGGTTCTCTTTGGTGATTTGGTGGATTGCACGAATGAAGGCCGCCTTGGGAATGAGAAACTACTGATACTTTTTTATCTTAGAAATCCACTAGTTCCTCATGGCCCCCCTCTGTCTATTTGGGGGTCATAGAGATGGCACAAGTGTTGGTTTGGAAAGCCTTTGGAAGAAATCTATCCGTATTTGCTTGACACATTGCGTATTGGACATGTGCGAGTCTTTCTATGGAGGTGGGAGTAGAAAGGAAATATCGTGCACAGAACCAATATGTGGGATCGAATATCAGTTCTGCGCATGGCCAATGGTTGAGGAAGAAAAGTGGCAGTACTAAACGCGCACATAATTGATATGTATGATAATATATTCTGTGCACGACACTAAGAGGAGGGGATTGATGAGGTATATTAGAGGGCGTGCATAGAAGCGATATCACACGAAATCATTCAAAAAATGGAAAAAATGACCTCGGAGTTGGGTTTTATGTGTGAAGAAAATTCAACCAATGAGATGTTGACATGTGTCATTGACTCACACGTGTGGACGGTGGCAACCAATCAAAATGTGCCATGTGTCATTGACTATTTGAGTGGCACGTGTGGACTGTATGATCCAATAGGATCATGCCACGTGTCACGAATGTCGCACGTTCAAATGGAAGGGTATAAAAGTTGACCATTTTTTGTTTTTTTGCATTTTTAAATTTTTTTTTCCCAATATCGATTATGTGCTCGACCAGTTCATTCCATTTTGACTGGAATACACCCTATTGCACATAAGCAAAATTTGCTCTAAAAGTCTACTATCAATTTTGTGTTCATCCAACTAGAATCTCTAAGAGATCCACCAAGATAAAAAATGATTTTAACTCAACTCTAAGTTCCCCAAATACTATCTTTAGTTAAATGCTCTTTTTTCTAGCATCTCATGCAAAAAATAACAATCATCCATTGTCTCCCTAACAATCGGAGATCTAAATTGATAACCATACACAAGCATTTATAGACTATAACATGTGGTTGAAGTGTAAGAGTTTATAAAAGTTATCTATGTTGAGTCTTGGGGTACCTAAACTTTTTTAGTCCTTATACACATGTTAGTAGGTGATAGGGCCAAACTTGGACTATTAGATGATATGGATATGAAGCTATTGGCATATGATTTTTTTGTGATCATTGGATGAGTTTGGAGGTGCATGTATAGTACACAGGTAGCAACAGGCCGTACACTCACACGTGTGAAGAGTTTGGCATGATTTTGGAGCTAATTCATCGAGTTCAAGCCAAGGCTATAAATCAATGTATTGATTAGTAATCTAGCTTCTAGATCTCGATTAGATCTTAAATTTGTGCTTTCTCCATCATTTCTAGGACAAAATGGGATTATTTTGTTGCATCTTTGACATGGTATTAGAGCCATGCCAAGGAATGAGCTTTCATTCATGCTAGAATCATAGATTTTGATGCAATTCAAGCATTGATTGCTATCTAGACATAATCTATGATTAGTACCTTCAATATTTCATCAATTTAAGTGAGGAGAGATCTAATGGTTTTTATTTACAGGCTTTTTAGCTTCAAAATCCGATTTGTGGTCATCTCTTATCAATTGGATCAAAATAGCAAGTATTTTGTGCTTTCTTCATGTTGATGCTACTCGATTTGTGGAGTCAAGATTGTGTTTAATTTTGCTTGTTTTATGAAATAGTTTGGATTGATTATTGCATTATGATTTGATCTTGTAGAGATGATTTGAAGAGGCATTTATGTGCATTTGATTCCTTTTGGTTCAGGTTAGGTGAATTCGATATCCTTGTGAAGTCAAGATCAAGGAGGAGGCAATTCTAGATCCAATTTTCATGCGAATTCCAGCTACTTTCCATTCTTGTTGTCATTAATAGATTTGATTTGGCTTGAGATTTGAGAGGTCAAGTTTTGATCTTTCTCAAGTCCCTAGGTAGTGGGATAGCTAGTTTTTCAAGCATTCTATTTTGCATTCATTTTTGTGATCAAGCTCTTGATTAGAGAGAGATGGCTTCCATGAATGCATATCTTTTGGATCCAAATGATAGATTGAATGCTTTTAATTATTCAATTTGGAAGCTAAGAATGGAATCAAATCTTATTTTACAAGATCTAATGGATATAGTGAGTGGTGAAGAGGATGAGCCTATTCACCCTCAAGAAGCTACAAAGTACAAGAAGAGGTGAAAGGTTGCCCTCCATTGTATAAAAATGAATGTAGCTAATGAGCTTCTTAAGGAGGTAGGTGCTTGCACCTCGGCTCAAGAAGCATGGGAAACTCTCCAAAAGATATATGAATCCAAGAACACTTCAAGCTTGCTATCCTTGAAGAATCAAATCCTTCAATGTTTCCAAGCTAAACGAGAGACTGGTCATTCATATGTGTTGAGAGTTAAGGACTTAAAAAAGGAGCTTGCTTACATAGGAGATTCCATTAAGGAATGTGAACTTGTTCAACTAATCTTGAATGGACTAAGTGTGGATTTTGCTAACTTGGTGCAAGGCTATGCAATTATGGGCAAGTTGCCCTCACTTGAAGATCTCCAAGGAGTTCTCATGGCCGAGGAGAGTAGGAGAACTCACACCAAGTCAAGGATGGAGAAGATCTCCGTCAATGATGGAGATGAAAAGGCTCTTTTCACCAATAGCAAAGGCAAATCCAAAGGCAAAGGAGCTGCATGCAAAAAAATTGTATGTACAAGGAGAGTATATTTCCATGTAGTAGTGGGTCAAGATCTAGCATGAGGAATGCTCAAAATTGATTGGACCTAATGGATTCCACCTCTCATAATGATTACCAAATAGCTTGAACCTCACAATCTAACTGGCCAAGTGATTTGCATCTCTGAACATGATTGGGCCAAACATTTTTCACCTCTTAATTTAATTGGGCCAAATTTGACATTGATATGTGGATTTGGTTGCATACAAGCAAAATACCAATCCTTACATTTTGTAACACATGTCACCATCGCACTAGAACTCGAGGTGGAGGCCTCTTGACTTTTTCAAAATCGACATAAAATATGTACAAAGTGGTGGTGGACATAAATCCAAACCCATGATGGCATCTAGCAAGGAGAATAACTAGTCTAATTTTAACCAACTTTCACACAAATGACCTAGGATGGCATCTTTCTTTATTATAAATGGATGGGCCACTTACTTTATTTTTGCACTCTTGTTAAAGCTCTCTACAATTATTCCTATTTCACAATCTTCTTTAGTGGTAGTCTATTTGCCTCATTCCTACGTCTTTATTATTGCTTGTTATTGCCATAGAGCCTCTCTCCTTTGCCCTAGACACAAATGCTTGTCATTGTCACATTTCTCCTTTGACTTTTCCATTCCTCTCTTTATCCCATCATCTTTTTGTTGCCAATGGTACTATGATTTTGCTTTTGTTTTAGTGACTTGTACCATTTTTCCTTAATCATGTTTCCTTAATAAAAGCAGTTTAAAAATCCTTGCACTTAATGCTAGCTTTCCTTCTTAGCATTATCAAATATCAATTTGCACTTTCTTTCTCAATTCTCCAATGCTACATGGAAGCTTAAGCATCCGTAAACATGTCATGACCTTGCATTTAAAACTAGACTTGTAATCTAGTCAAACTTAGGGTACTTTATTTTTTTTTTTGTTTTTTTTGTTTTTTTCGAAATGGTGTGCAAGATACTTTATATTTATGCATAACATATGTAGAACATATTGTTTTCAATACAATGTGGTCAAGCATAAAATAGAGTATATGAGCCTTAAGTCACCTTGCAAGCTATTATGCTTTTGCGTGAAAGAAAATGACTTTCATTTAAATTCAAAAAACTTGGGACCACCTTTATGGTCATAGGTTGGTTATTTAGCTTTTGGATTAAGTACGTTTCCTTCAATAGGTTACCAACAAGAATGTTATGTGATGTCACAAACTTGTTCTATGGATCTTTTAAAAATAAAAAAGTAGAATCTATTACATCTTATGAGAATTTGGGTGAGGTCATGACTTAGCTAGACGTGATGAGGTAGTTGGTTTCCAAGCTGTTCTATATCAATACATTGTAACGCACTCCATGCAAGGAGGCCATGAATGATGACTAGAAGTAATACTAACAAGGGCCAATGCCAGAACACCATCTAGGTATACTGATAGGCTGAAGTCAAAACCTAAGTAACAATGAGAAAATCAAGCAATAGACATTCATTTTTTTGGGATTATAAGCTTCTATGTGTCTCTTTTTCCACACGTAGATCCAATTCAAACTTGAGTCTCCATTGCCATTGATAACAATCTTATCTGACTTGACTAACAAGAGAAACATTTTTTAAGACTTTTTGTTTGTTAGATACATTACGTGAATTTTTATATGCTCTGACGTCTTCCTTATTTTATTTGGTTTTAACTTGATGGAACAAGTCAAATACAAAATCAATCTAGTGAATTCTAACAACACAATATTTGGTGATCCTTGGACAACATTTACAACAATTTATAGATAGGGGCCCAAGGCCTAATATATTAGTCTCAAAATACAAGCTAAACTTCCTCGAACATCAACCATCAACATTACCTCAAATGAAAGTGCACACCTTTCTTTCAAGCCAACAAGGCCCCAAAGGTTAGCCTTCAACTTTTTCTCAAGTAGCAACACGACCTCAAAGAGTAGCCTTCAACTTTTTAACCAACATTAATAGCTTTGAAATGTGGGGTTCAAGCTTCATCCGATAGGAACAAAGAACTAAAAGGGCACAATATATCTTCATATACGCATATGGGGACTCAAACTTGGTTGGGTAAATTCAAAAACCAAGCTCTTGAACTCTTGTGTACTATGTTGATTATCATTGAGTTTAACCTTTTTTCTTGTTTGACCACCTAATTCTCAACATTATAGTGACCCACTTGAGTAAAAATTTCATTTGATTATAACCACTTAATTGCAATAGCCTCACTCCATTAAGGCATAGTCATGGATCCAAGGTGTCCACTTATGGATCATCCTCAACTAAAGCCTACACTCAGTGGGTGTAAAAGTTGCTTTTATCCAACTCCCTTTTTTTCGGGGTCAGGGGGGGGTGGGGGGGGGGGGGGGGGGAGGGAGGGAGTGACGAGTATACGTTTTAGTCATAAAGACTTGATTTCAAGATTTAAGAATGAATTATCTATTTGTAAGTGCACATGAAAAATAAAAAGCTAATTGTGCATGTCTCAACACTCCCAATGGCATGTTGAAAAGTTCATAACCACAATAGCATGATGGCCCACGCGATTAATAAGAAACGACTTGTAGCCTATTGTAGTAAATTAACACATGCACAAGGGTTGCTTTTCGAAAGAAAACCTACTAGCATCCACGTAGTCCATCTTAGTAGTTGTCATGTCTATTTAAACTTGTTGGTAGTCTTCTTGATCTTGGGGCCATTCCTTCTCTTCTTGAAGAAGTTCTCTTTCTTTCCAAAGTCCAACTTTTCCAAACTCTATTCACACAATCCTTGATTCACTTTTTAAAATGAATGTTCATTAGCACTCCATGATTATCCCTCCTCATTGTTTATTTGCCTATATCTAGGAGTCTTCTTCTTGCTTCTAAGTCAATTCTTGTTCCTTGCAAGAATTCTAATAATTATCATTAGCACCCAACCAAAATATTTCTCTCTTGTAACCTTTTTATTGATTCTAATAGATTATTTTCCATATCCAAAACTCTTAAAAGATCACATATCTCAATGTCGACACCCAAAAGAAAGTACAATTTTTTTAATCTCTCTTGCAATGCTTTCAAACCCTCTTTTCCATTGCACTGCTTCAATAGGACATAGCAACAATATGACAATTATCTTGTTCAACTAAACTTTATAAACAAAGAATATAAAAATTCTTTCCTTGTGGAGACTTCTAAATACAAGCTCTTTTAGCCTTTAGTAAATTCATTACACACCAAATCATATATAGAGTATTCTCAATTAGCACTTCTATTTCATTTCTGGACTCCTTTCCACTTGAAAGGTGTTTTGTATCATCATGTAGGTACATCACAAAGATATCCCCAAATACCTTTGTTGTATCCACACACACTTTTGTCCTTTTTCATATCACTTGTTACTTATTGACATACTAATGAAAACTTACTTTACTATGCCACTGGTACTTTGTGGAAAAAGAAAAGAAGGATTCATTTAAACAAAAAAGTACCTACTATTAATGCTAGGCGTTATGAGCCCATAATTGAACTGCACCTAAGGGGACCAGTAGGCCTAATAAACCACATGTGATAGTGTGACATGTGGCATGCATGCACACCTGTTAGTTGGGTGTGAGGGCTAGAAAGCCAGACATGAAATATGCACTATAGTTAGGAATCCAACAGCCAATCAAGTGTCTCTTGACACGGATTCACCACCAATTGGCAGTTAGACTACCACACATGTTATGCAAATTCACACTGGGCTAGGAGGGGCATTATCTATAATTAGGGAATGCAATGGCTAGGTGGAACAAACTATATTTGCCTCTCTATGGTTATATTGTATCTAATAGTGGTATCAAAGCCATAATGATCTTGGTAGTTTGCCATTCTATTTTTCTGAGATTAGAGAAGGATTTTTAGTGACCTCCTTCAAGGTTATTGTTCCTCCTTGTATGCAAAATGTTCAAAAGAAAGTTCAACATGAATTTTAGGGAACTCTTTCCTACAAAACTTGCATAACAGACCTAGCCATAATTGGGCTCTGATTATCCACAAAATCAGTAGATTCCTTCTTGCAAGATTAGTACACTTTTGTTAAGAAATCAGTGGGCATCTTGTATCATCATACTATCCACAATCTAGCACAATCTCACAAGAAGAGAGAGAGGGAAGAGATAGAAAAATAGAGGATGCCACCTCAAGAGCAAAGAAGCTCTTCAATACTTAGTATAAAATATGTACAACTTATACTTATAGTAGTGAGGCTTCCATAATGTGATTTGGCCCAAATGAATATTGGCCACACACACATATGCAAATCAATCTCCTCCCTTGATCAAGATGAATGGTAATGTGACAATTGTAGAATTTGGAACCCATAATCTGGTTAAGAATCGGATTGGAAGAAAATTCTTGGAATCCAGTGATTTTCCTTGTGGAAAAGATTTCAGAATGATTCTTATATTTTTCCTGAGTTGTACGTTGTACATATACTCCAGTATCTTTCAATAATTAAGTATGGTTTGGAATCCTGTAGATTATGATTGACGAATCATAACATTCTAGATGTTTATGATTGACGGATCATAAATTGATACTTACATATCATTAAAAGCTTTTAAGGAAATGTGAGGATTCTTAAGATAATGAGTAATTCTTGATCAATTGGGTGAGTCAAGAATTTAGATATATTGGTTGAACTCTAGATTTCCTTACTCCAGCACATACTTAGAGTTTAAGGAATCAAATATTCTAAGGGCCCATTTGTTCCATAGCATATTTCTCATGTAAGATGCTATGCTTTCTAGTTGAGATTTCTTGCTAGCATTTTGCCATTAAATGTCTCAAAACTTTTGGTTATAGTTGGAGGTTACAAAACTAGACCCATCATGGTGAGAAAAGACGTTCTTTTATATTTTTTGACCAGTTTTCTTGCTAGTATGTTGTGTTTGACCTAGAATATCAACTAGCAAAAACCATTATTGCACATTTCACCTTTTTTTTTTTTTTTTTTGTGGTATAGAGCATGTAGTGGGCCAACACCCCTAATATTTTAATTTTAAAATTCATAGTCAAACTCTTAATGTGGCTGAAAAGCAAGCTTGCCTTGAAGGATGTTATAGTGTCAATAATTTTCCTTCTACAACTTTAGTTTCATGGGAAGTTTCTAATATCAATAGGGAATGCCTAAGAGTTCATATTCTTACTTTTTTGAATGATAGGTGGTTAAGGTTTGGTCCTTAGTAGTTTTGAGAGCATGCATAACTCCTAAATTAGACATGACAATAAAAGCCTTGTTTGACATGTCAATAAAAAAGTAGCCTTTATTATCCAAAATAGGAAGGGAACGTAGAGATAAGTTTGTCTATGCGATCTTGATAAAGCATCAAGGGTTGTGTGATAGCCACCTAATTTTCTTCATACTTTTTCAGTGAGATTTTTGGCCTTTCCTTGAAGAGGACAAACTATGTGCTCAAGTTGGTTGAGGTAGTTTGTGAAAATGCCAAAGCTACTTGAGAATTTAGATACTTCTATAAGATGATGACATTTGCTTGGCGAACCCCCTTTGGAACTGAAGAGTGTCGTGCAAGAATGGCAATGAGACACACATACAACAAGCAACAAGAATAAAGAAAAAACATTCTACAAGTAGTAAATAGTGTCATGTTGAGAATGCAAATTTAGTTCAAGATAAAAAGTATATATATATATATTTTCATTTTAAAGGTACTTTCATCAGCTAGTTGGTGATCTCATCGCATTTGTAATTGCACCAACTTAGGTCCATGTTTGAACTAGGTTTAATTTTTAAACTCTATGTTATTTTCATTGCTTGGATTATGTGTGTTTCTAACTCTTGGCAAGCCTTTTTTCATCTTTTCAAATACCAACTAAAGTTTATTGGATTTTAGTTCACGTTACTTGTGAATTTTGGTCAAAAAAGATGGAATTATGATTATAGGAATGTTATTGTTGTTTGCAAGAGACAAGACACCATCATTGTATGCTAAATCTTTATTGCAAAATTTCATTTACAAAATTTGATCACTTGGACAAAAAATTGAGGGTATGATTTTTCCAATGTCACATTATGTATGTAACAAATCATTTCTTCTGACAATCATAAATAAAAATGATACAACTATAAATAGCAAGTTGCTTTATTTGGTTTGGAATTAATATATCATGACTAATGTGAGAAGTTCAATGTGATAGAGTGTGAAAGATGCACTTATGTTGATTTGGATTTAAGGGATTGTCTTTGTCCATTGTATATTCACGTGTCTATTCACTTTTCATCGTTTCCATCTATTATATATGTTCATGTTTGTGTCCCTATGTTATTGTGAGTTCTTGGTGAAACATGTTTTCAAGTAATCGTATCAATGATTTTGTAGGTCATCATAAAGAAAATGTATTGTGCTTGTTTGCATGTGATGAAGAGGCCTCATAGTATGTACCATGACGTAAAATTAAGTACTAAAAACAAAGTTAATGCCTTTAGCGCCAAACACAAACATTGGCATGCTATAGCTCCAATGACGAAAGGAGATTGAGGGCTTCTAGATGATAACTTTGCATGTTGAAAGCCATGCTCTAATGTCTAGACATATCCACACGTTTTATCATTGGGTAGCAATGAGTGCATGTGGCCTTTTCAGCCCATTTTTCAGACTACTCAAAAAGCAGAATGTGCACAAACTAATCATACCATGACAAATGAGAAAATGTATGATGATTTTGTTATTTAGAGAATGATTCCATTTTTCAAATACTACCATGTTTCATAATGGCCTCCCCAATCACTCCTTATTAAGCATAATGCCATCTACCCGGCTCTTTCGTTGAAGACGTGGTAGGGTAACAAAAGCATGTTGTTTTTGCAAATTAGGGATTCCAAACGTTTACCAATATATATTGAGCACGTTGTGGAGCACGCCTTGGGGTCTGGAGGAGTTGGACAACACGGAAAGGGGAGGGTATGGTGGAGGTGAGCACTAGATGGATCTGTCTCCCTTGGTGATGTGGAGCCAAAAAGATCCCCTTTTTTGTTGTTGTTGATGAAGAGCACATTAACACAAGGACAAGGGGAAACAAAACATCCACCATGATGTCCCATTGCATGCAATAATTTGGCCTTTCAATCTGACGGGCAAGCTGCTGCTGACGCTTATTTCCCACGTCGAGTAAGATAAACGACACTCCATTGTCAGCTCTCCTCACCTACTCTACTACTTATACTACAAATCTGGCGAGAGAGAGAGAGGAGAGGGAGAGAGAGAGAGAGAGAGAGAGAGAGATCAACGAGGAAGCAGGTAATCAGCGATGGAGCGGCTACCCAGTGCAGCATTGCTGCTTTTGAGCTTGGTAGCAGCTTCTCTCGTGGCTTTCCCATTGGAGGCCTCAAAGGTACGGTCTGCATTTCTGTCCACTGTAACTGTAACTGAAATGGCAATAAGATGAAGATTTACAGGAGCTACAGTCAACTACAGATTGAGATTTTTGAGTGTGGGGGGGGAGTTTTCCGATCCTAGATAGACTGTAGTTAGCATTGTTGTATTGCTTACTGTTCTGTGGAATGCAGGTATATATAGTATACTTGGGAAGCTCACCTCAGTCTATGCATTCTAATCTTGTCTCTGCATCTCATCACCAAATGCTGGCCTCTGTCCTGGACAGGTAAATTGATCAGTGGCTGAAACTTATACGTAGAGAAAATGCTTTCCGTGGTACATGGTTTCGAAGATCTGGGTTTTGACAGGTCAAGCCAAATGTTACAATTGGACTTTAGAAACAGCATGAAGTTGGGAAAGTTACCACAAATGTATATTTCTCGAAGGCTGAGTGAATTCTGTGGTAGAACTTGGTTTAAGTGAAGCCATTGAAACTTTTGATTGATTCTAGCTGCTTGATAGATGGCTCTGCAGCCTTTGCAACCAATAATTTTGTTAATAATGCTCAAAGTGAAAAAGCATTTATGGAGCAGTTAATCTTTGTTCTTCGAGACGAGACCAATAGACTACTATGTAGAAAATTTCACAACTGTCTTATATGAGTGTAGCTACTTTGTTAAAAATTTGCTCAACCGCATATAGATAATTGAGAAGATAATATTAGTGCTATCTCTTTTAAGCTAAACATCTATAAGTTATGCATATATTCAAAAGGTTGATTGAATTTGCGTTAACCTACCTCTTGAACCTCTTTTTTCTGTCAGTGTTTCAACAGAACATCTTGCCTGGATGTTTGCAATTTCGCCTGTAGGACATATAATCTTACTGTCCTTTGCATAGTAGGATCCTTGGGTAAGAAAACTTAGCGATGTGTACGGTTTGAAGCTTTTTTTTGCCTTGACATAGCACCAAGAAGGAAGAGTGAAAAGTTTCCACTTTTGCTGTTGACAGTCTTGATGCAGCTAAGGAGTCAATGGTTTACAGCTACACCCGCAGTTTCAATGGGTTTGCTGCAAGAATCTCGCCCGACCATGCAGCAGCTCTATCCGGTATGCTTTTAAATTTCTGCGTTAAAGACCATTTTACCGTTTGGGGTGACTGACTGATTCCTTTGAAAGGTTTAAAATCAGTGAATCTAAGTTTCTACTAGTTTAGAACAAGAGGCCACTGTATCTTTTACATATTAAGCAGTTTCTTGATCTTTGCTTATGTTTAAACTTTATGAAGCCTGAAGTTCTCTTCAGAAACAACAAAATCTTTAAACCAGGTCATTTCGGATGTACAACAATAGGCTTTTATTCTGATATCTTTCTAAAATCCTTCCAACTTTCTGGCACAAGCTTAATTTTTTTGACTCCAGCTTTCTTGAAATCCTCATAATTTCTATATGGGTTTATGGTACAAAAGTGCTTGCAGGAACTAGCTGCATTCTTGATAGTTAGGACTCCTATTTAAAGTAATAAAGCTTTTGCTCACTGGCAATTGGGTCTAGTTGCCTTGAACCTTTGTATTAAATTAGGGAGGTTGTGAATTATACTATAGCAACTAAAGCATAGTAAAACTCTTCTGAATTTTCAACTAGCAAAGAATTTGAAATTCTCAACTACCTGAAACTGAGATCAAATGTTTAGTGCTGTCTAGATTCAATTTGCAATTGCTATTGACAACATGAAGATACTGATCTGAGTAGGGGGTTTTGTTCCACATGGATGCTGTTGCTGCAGCTGAACAAAACAATTAATGAGCTCTGATGTGACATGTTCAGGAATGCCAGAAGTTATTTCAGTTTTTCCCAACAAGAAAAATATTTTGCATACAACAAGATCATGGCAGTTTCTTGGACTAGAGGACACAAATGGAGATGTTCCAGAATGGTCGCTCTGGCAGAAAGCTAACTTTGGGCAAGATGTCATTATTGGGTCTCTGGATACAGGTGAGTTGTTTTCTTTAAGAATTATTTGCTCCATGATTTCTGAACGAATGGAACTCAGAGTCGAAGAAATTATTTCAATGGGATTCTTACTTTAACTACTTCTGCAGATTAACGTTTGCTCTTTTTATCTTTGCAAGCAACAGGTGTTTGGCCAGAATCACAGAGTTATTCGGATAATAATTTCACGCAGATACCAGAAAAATGGAATGGAACCTGTGTGAGTGGCACGGCCTTCAATTCCTCCAACTGCAACAGGTGAAGCTTTCATTTCTTGCTATCAAGTTAGTCAAACAACTCTCATTTGATTCAAAATTTCCATCTCATCTTGAGGTTCATTGGCATAGAAAAACACGTATTTCATAGGTATAAACAAATGCCTTGTAGAACTGGAAATTCTTTGGGAGATCTTTTCAATTATGTGATGCACTAATATCGTTTTTGTGCAAAGCACCAAGTCTTTATCTTAGATTCAGACATGATCTATTCATTTATGATATGTAGTCAAGTAGTGCCTTCAAGCATGTGAAGATTAATGTTATCCCAAGAATGATTCAACACAGGAGAAGATTAAACAATTATCTAAGCAATGGGAAAAAGGATCACTCACACATAACAGAGAATTACGCACACACACAGCAGAGCATCAAATCAGCAAAAAAGCTACCAAGTTTTTTCATTATCCAAGAACTTGTGGAGCTCCAAGACTTACATCTCAGGACGTTTGAGTCTTTACACGTCGGCCAAGTTTGCCTAAAAAGGAGTAACATATAACCTGAGTTGTGACTCCCACTCGCAACCTCAACGGTTTTCATTTTCACGTGACTTAAACTACCAACCGCCTAACCTTTTGATTGCATTTAAACATTCTATCCCTCAATCACAAGAGATTTATACTCTACTTGGTAAGCACTCCCTTAGAGAATAGTCTTCAGGTCTGCAATCATTTCATATATGGGACAGGAGTGTAGATTCGGCTGCCCTGTTTGAACTAGATCTTGGACAAAGTGGTACTGCAAACTAATGTTTTTGCTCCTCTTATAAAAACTGCCATTTTTGCATAAGAAAATGCATCCTTGATTATCTCCAAAGTCCTTGAATCGTATGTCCACCTCTTGACAAAAGAGCTTAATCTAGATAAATTCCTTCGATGCATGCCATAGTGCCATGTATTCCACTTCTATTCTTAATAATGTGATTGACCTTTGGTGCTAGCCCAATTGACTGCTCTTGCTGCCATAGTGAGAGGTACCTAGATGTTAATATTCTTTCATCTATATCTTCACCCCAATTTTTATACTTTAAGGTTCTTTTGGCTGCAGAACAGTGCTTGATCCCTGAATTATTGAGGAATTGGCTCACAGTTTGCCAGCAGTAGTAGAAAATCATGGCATACATAAGAGATCCTACCAGGCTTTTTGAGTATTCACAGGGATTTGTGTCATCATTACATACAAAAAAGGAGTACATTGCTAAGAACCCATTTGGCTTAGGTGTCAACAATTCAATGACCAAGAAGCCTACAGAGCACGTGCCCTTAAGGCATCCATATTAACTAACTAGCTTACTGTTGTATGTCTTCATCTGACTGTGAATTGCTATTACAAGTTCACAAACTCTCTCTCACTTCACAGTCTTCCTAGGCTACATATTAGATTTTCTTTTCATTCTTTTAAGCATATAATTTCTATTAAGTGAACAAAATGACTTTTAGGTAAAGGTTCTGCTAACATAAAATCAGTTTCACAAAATTTTACCTTCAGCTTCCCTTCCTGAACCAGGTCTTTGACAAAGTGGTACTGGATCCCTATGTGCTTGCTCTTTTTGTGGAATCCGGCATTCTTGCTAAGGAAGAAGTATCCTCGGTTTTCATTGTAAAGTGTCATGTCTGAGCTATCAATCTCTAGCTCTCCCAAAATGGTTTGCATCCATATGAACCTTTAGCAACATGACATACCCCCATATACTCAAAACTAAAATTTGTCGATGATAAGACTGTGGAGTGTTGTTTCCTACAGCTATAGCTTACATAAGATCCTGCCATGGACTTCTTGTCATCCACGTCCCCTCCACAGTCGGAATCTCCATATCCTAGCATTGGTTCCTCGATAACCCTGTACATAAGACCAAGATCTGCAGTTCCCTTTAAGTACCTTACCACTCTCTTAGCAAACGATATTGACTGAGCTTGGTGACTGCAACTCTTAGGTCAGGGCTGGTGCATTCCATAGCATACATTAAGCTGCCAACCAGATTCCTGAATGCTTTACCTTTCATTTCATCCATTTAATGTTGCTCAGTGGGGCACATATCCTTGCTCAATCTTACATTAGTGTCAAGTGGTATGCTCATAGGAAAATTGTCTTGTAACCTGTCGTATATATACTTTTCCATATCCAAGTAACTTCATTTCCCCTATCCCTTGTGATTTGAATCCCTAAGCAAAAATGCAATGCTTCTAGGTCTTTCATCTCAAAACTGCCCTTCAATTTTTCTTTAAATTCTTTCAAACTTGATATGTCATTACAAACTATTATTAGATCATCTACATATAATGCAACAACAAGAAACAGCCCATTCACATTTCTTATGTTTTCCCTAGTATTAGCATAGCATCTTTTGAATCCATTCTCCAGAAAGAATGCATCTATCTTCTAATCCCACATCCTAGAAGATTGTTTCAGACTGTATAGGTTTCTTTTTAGTGCACAAACCTTTCTGGATCCATCATCAAAACTGGTGGTTGTTTCATAGATACCTCTTCCTCTAGATTACCATTTCAGAACGTGGTCTTCACATCTACTTGCTCAATTTCCAAGCTCGTTATTTCTAGTGCTTTTTTTATGTTCCAATCTTCTATGCCAAAGTGCATCCTTCCCTGTTTTCGAGACAACTATGTTAGCTTGATGCTCTATGGCCACTGCTGTGTTCATCCTGTACAACCCCCCTTCTTCACCGGCGCTGGCTAGCATCTCTCCATTCTTGAAGATGAGGCACTTGCTTTCACAAACTTCAGCTCTAATTCTCTCTCTCTATAAATTTCTTGACTGACAACAGGTTCTTTGAGATTGTGGGAACAAACACCACATTTTTCAACATACCTCTTCTCTACCTTGTTAGCTTCAAAAAAACAATTCTGGATCTAGCGAGTTTATAACTACATTGTTTCCCATGATCACTCTCTTATTTGAGTGATTTTCTTCATAGTCAAAGAACACATCCTTGTCACGCGTTCATATGAGCTATATAGCATGTGAAAAAATCAGATCCAAAACATGCTTAATGGTTCAATTAGATCTAGAGGTAAATTTGGTTGCACATCTAGTTCATCAACAATGTAGAAAACCATGCATCTAACATGCTAGAACATGGTAATACATGCAAATCTCATTAAAATCACTATGATCCAATATAGTATTGTCGCTGTCCATACAACAGGAGTAGTACATCAGCTTTCACATGTGTGAATGCAAGAAGAACAAGAAAATTAGCATTCTACACATTAGAAATCAAGATATCAAGAGGAGAAAAGCTAGAAGAAGACAATAACATCGAAGATAAATGTTCTTCATACATAACATTCTCCATGCTGGTACATCTATTTATAGCATCAAATGTGTTATTTGGCCAATTGCCAAAAATTGCCCTAAAATAGCAGTTTCTAGGTACTTCACCGAAAACCTAGATTTTCATGACTAGATGCAATGTATCTCAACTAGCCAATAGAAATGGGTCCAAATCCGACCTTATCAACTTGTCTACTTGCTAAAAATAGTAAGGACACTATTCTTAGGCCTTATTGACATAAAATAATCTATCTCTAAGTTGAAAATTCACTTTGGTCTCAAAATTGCCAAATTAGATCAACTTAACTAGTTAACATTTTTCACATAGCACTCGAATCCATATACCAATTCTCCTCCTATTCCATCTTGTCCTCCCACTCAGAATTGGATTCCTCTATCAACATTCGGTTTTTCCTTCTGTTCCCTTTTCTTGGGGTAGTTTTTGTCCTCATCTTGACATGACTTCCACATTCTCCGATTGCCTTGAGCACTATATGAACTTCTCCTCCTTTTCTTCCTCTACCACATTTGCTTCTGCCATGTTTCTTCATTTCATGTCTTCTACTCTTTTGTTGCATTCCTTGGCTATGTGTCCTTGCAACTGCAGTAGTAGCAGATTATGTCCTTCCTTCTTTCCAGGTGTGGAGTCCTGGGTGATGGTGTTGATCATGCATCCTCTGCCTCAACACTCCCTTCATTCTCATACCTTTTGACCTTGCTTCTTCAGATGATCCCGACATTCTCTGAATCCTCTAGTTTGTGATCTTCCAATCAATGCTAGGTCATCCCTCGACCCTTGCTCTTCCTTCTCTCGTCCGCCTATAGCAAAGATCCTCAATGTGAGGGTTTTCAAGAACCATGATCAATGGATCATAGGAATTAGGCAGACTTCCTTAGATTGTAAACAGAAGGTACATTTCTTCCACAGGCACTTTGCTGGCTCTAGCTACCTCCCTAGCCCCTTCATCTTCTCAAAATGTTCCAATAGTGAATCCGCTTCACCCATCTTTGTGTTGGCTAGTTACCTTCATAGCAGCACGCTGTTCCCTTCGTAGATGTCTTCCAAAGTCGTCCATACCTGTCCAGTACTCTTCGCATCTTGCACCTATGCAGCAGGAGTCTCGCCTAGGCTTAGACATATGGTTGCAAACACTTTGTTTTCTCTCATTTGAAACGCTTTGCCAGCTTCAACATTCACCACACCTTCTTGATCACAAGCACAGGCGGGTTTTCAGATCCTTCCACGATCCCAAAAGCATGGAGGATGTTGGAAGACATTTATGAGGGGAAGAGTGCCAACAATGTGCTACTGTTGGAGCATCTTGACAGGATGAAGGGATTTGGATTGCAATGGTCCCAGCCACATAGCCAGAAAATGCAACAAAATCATGGAGGATATGAAGCGTAGGAACGTGGCACAGGTGAATGTGGCAGAGGAAGGAAAAGAGGAGGAGAACATAGCTCATGGCCATAAGAGGCGATAGCAGAAAAATCAAAACAAAAACGAAGACGAGTCCAAGGAAGGGACACATAAGAAGGAGCCTGAGGCTAATAGAGACATCAAGTTTAGAGTCTGAGGACAAAGCAAAAGAGGATGAGAATTGGTACCTGGATTCAGGAGCCATGGCTCACATGACGTATGACAAAAACGTATTTCTTATTTATGAAGAAAATCATTCAAAAAAGAGAGCAATTTTGGGAAACAATATGGCCATAGAATCACCAAGCTCTGGAACTATATTCTTGAAATTGATGGGGGATAAAAGGGACATGTTGACGGGTGTGATGTTTGTCCCCAAAATATCAAAGAATGTGTTCTTAGTCAAGAAATTTACAAAGAGTGGATTAGAATTGAGGTTCATGGAAAACAAGTGCTTGATTTTCAGAAAATAAAGAAATGTTGGCCAATGCTATTGAAGGAGGACTCTACAAGATGTTCATAGAAGTAGATGTGGAACATCAAGCCAACATAGCTGTCTCAGGATTAAGAAAGGATGGACTTTGGCACAAAAGGCTAGGACACAAAGGAGTAGAAGCTTTGGAGCGAATCAGGAGAAAAGAGTTGGTGACAGGGTTTGATTATAGCATAGACATAGAGCCATACACCTGCCAAGGGTGCATTTTTGGGAGACAACACAAAGAGCCCTTCAGGAGAAGGATTGGAATAATGACAATGTCAATTTTAGAACTAATAAGCATAGATATGTGTGGGCCTATGGAGATGGAGTCAGAACTCTGCTTGGCACACTGTTCGAGATGTATGTAGCTGCACTAATGGCCTCAACCCACAAGAACTTTTGAATGTTTGTCATACAACATGCATCTGGCCATATTCAGCAATGTGTGCCCCCTTGTGTTGGGGTGAATATGATATATTGACTCTTGATGTATCCCCTTCTCCTAGCAAAAGTTCTTGAACCTCACCACCATTGTCCGATATGACCCTCTTCACTCTCTGTCCTATTTGCGTTTCCACTTTCATGACAAACTCTTTGAATTTCTCATGCACTTCATCATTTGTCTTCAATACATATAAGAAGGCCTTCCTACTGTAGTCATCTATGAACATGAGGAAATATTTGTCTTCAATACATATAAGAAGGCCTTCCTACTGAAGCCATCCGGTTGGGGGAGAAACTATTGGTAGGACACATGAGATAGTCCGGGAGCAAAGCATCTGCTCACATTTTGGAGTTCACAGAAAAGTTGGATCCGAGAGGCCTCCCTTGCATGTTTGTAGGATATCAAAAAATGCACATGGCTACAAGGTGTACAATCCGGCAAAGTTTGAAGTAGTCTTGAAAAGGGACAGGATATTCAATGAGGCAAAAGAAACAAGCAGAACAAAACCAGAGAGCAGTGGCAAGCGGGCACAATACGTTAACCCCCCTGGACAATGGTGCGAATTTGTGGGAAGAAGAAAACAGAGAGAATGCAAAAGAGGAAGACCAAGAGGGAGAAGCAGAATTGATTGCAGAATTCCAGCATTAGATGAAAAGCTCAGAGAGCCAAGAAGATCATAGAGACAAAGCAGATCCCTAGAAAGATTTGACGAGATGACATTCATCAATCATGTGTAGGGAAAAGGGATCGTGGAGCTAGGAACATTTGCAGAAGCACAGTCTAGTCAAGAGTGGGAATTCTGGGAAAAGGCAATGGTTGAAGGGATAGATTCGATCAAGAAAAATGAAGCCTGGGAGTCAGATGATTTGTCACCAGGGTGGAAAGCCACAGGATGCAAATGGGTTTTCAAAGAATATCAAACCGATGGGAGTATCGAGAGATGCAAGGCTAGATTAGTCACGAAAACATGGAAATTGACTTGAAAACTACGTTCTTTTATGGTGACCTGGAGGAAGAACTATTCATGAGGCAACCACCTAGATTTGATGACAATTCTAACAGGGTATGTGCCACCAAAAAAGCAATATATGGCCTGAAACAATCCTCTATGATGTGGTATCAGAAAATTGATGCCTTCTTCATGGAAAAAAGATTCAAGAGATGTTAAGCTGATACTGGAATGTATATAAAGACTAAAAGTGAGTTAATTCTTGCTGTTGCATTGTATGTGGATGACATAATAGTAGTCTACAATGATAAGTCAAGCTTGAAGGATCTAGAAGAAAAATCAGCTTTGAAATGAGAGACCTAGGAGCATTACTTGAGAGATCTAGGAGCACTACATTATTGCCTAGGAGTACAAATTACAAGGGATAGAGACAATGGGCTGATTTGTATGGGACAAAGCATATATGTCAATTCATCAGTTGAGAAATTCAGGATGCAAGAACGTTTTCTTGTGGGAATACCACTTGCCACCTATACGAGACTGAGCAAGGTTATGTGCCCCATTGAACAACATGAAATAGATGAAAGAAAAGCCCTACAAAATCTTAGTTGGCAGCCTCATGTACACAATGGTATGCCCTAGCCCAGATTTAGGAGTTGCCATCAATGCCAATTTCTCACTAATCCAGGAGAGGATTATTGGCAAGCTGCCAAGAGGGTGGTAAAGTACTTGAAAGGAACTGTAAATCTTAGCCTCATGTACAGAGCTGCCAAGGAACCAATAACATGATATGCAGACTCCGACTGGGGTGGGGATATAAATGACAGAAAATCCACAAATTCATGCATATACATGATGGCAGGTTCATATGTAAACTGGAGTTGTAGAAAACAACATTCTACAGCATTATCATTAATGGAATCTGAATATATGAGGGTTGTGTCATGCAGCTAAAGAATTTCTATGGATGCAGACCATGTTGGGAGGACTGGGGATTGACAGATCGGAAATGACACTCTACAGCGACAATCAAGGATGCTTGTTTCTCGGCAACAATGCTGGATTTCACAAAAAGAATAAGCATATAGGAATCCAATATCATTTTGGTAGAGACCTGGTTCAGGAAGGAAAGCCATGATTTGAGTTTTGTTCCACTGGTTTTATGCTAGCAGATATGATGACAAGATGTTTAGCTAAAAATTGTTTTACTTATCTGAGAGAAATGATAGGATCAAAGGAAGTAGAAAGTAAATCTGATATGTAGCCGAGAGAGACTGTGAAGCGAGAGAGAGAGTTTGTGTACCTGCACCGACACTTCACAGCCAGATGAATTCGAAGTAGCAGTTAGTTAGTTAAAACGTGACTGGTTTTCAGGAGCATGTGTATAGGTTCTTGTGAAGTAAGTTACAGGTAGGCAAAATGCTTTCTTTGCAGATGTGCTCTCTTTGTATATAATGGTAATAGAGAAGATAGTACGATGCGCCTTTCGGAGACACATTGTTTTGCATAATTATTGGTGAATTGGTGGATGTTCTGTGAATCTTTGCCCTTTTTTGGTTTGTAACCAGTCTGTCTGTGACAAAATAACCTCACATAGTCTCCATCTGTGTCTGTGGATTGCTTCTTTCCCCTGGCCTCTGCTCTGCATCCCTCTTGTATAGACCATCAGTATAATGACTCACATTGGTAGAAAGTACATACTCATAAGTCAAGATGTATAAATTACCTTCTCTATTTGCAGAGAGGATTCATTACGATCATTATCCAAAATAGTACATTGCTTTGAATTGAACAAAGCTCTACAACTCTGATCCGCTGATAGGTAATGAATTCTTTGTTAGTTTGAGTACATAAAGTCCATCGCTAAGCAATGTCAAGTTATCATTTGAAAGATGAGGCGTATAGATCCTTGGCTGATATCACTTGCTGGGGTGGTACATCCTTTAGAGATTAATTATTAACTCTGATACCACTCTTGCTGAATATAAAATCTAAACAAGAGAAATGCAAATGAGTAATCTTCGACTCTTTCTTCTCATTGCTTAATTGATCGATTTACTGTGTATATATGTACATACATCAACTGAGGTGATCGTGAATATTACAAATGTACCGTTTAGTGTGAACTATTTAGGTAACAATCATGAAGTGTAGTTATTAATGCTCCACCCCAGTGACGTTTGCCTCTGCTACTACCTTCTGCTTTGCATCTTCCTTTTTCTTTTGGCAATCTGCAGCATCAAGATGCTCGAAACAGACTTGGCTTCATAACGATTCTTCAGCAGATCCCAGACTTCTCTGGAAGTCTCCACACCCACCCTGTACTTGTAAAACTTCTATAGAAGATAGCTGCCTCCGTTGCAATGAATGATTCTGGAATCTTAGAACTGAACATTTCTAACTAGAGCATTATGGACACACCATGCTAGATGAATCATAAGATAAGTCCTGACTCAATCAGTCTTGAAGCCATTCTGATCAGGGTATATATTTGGAGTTTGCAGGAAGTTGATTGGTGCTCGTTTTTACATTGACGCATATGAGGCTGAAAATGGCCCATTGAATGAGACTGCTACTGGAGAGTTCCGCTCTCCAAGGGACGCAGAGGGACATGGAACGCATACTTCATCAACTGCTGGTGGTGAATTTGTTGTAGGTGCAAATGCCCTGGGGTTTGCAAATGGTACTGCAAAAGGTGGCGCCCCATACTCAAGGATTGCCATCTACAAAGTGTGCTGGCCAGGTGGATGCTACGATGCTGATATCTTGGCAGCTTTAGATGACGGTATACAAGATGGTGTGAACATTTTCACTCTATCTCTAGGAGGCTCTCCCCCACTTCCTCCTCTCTATCAAGATGGCATTGCCATAGGAGCCTTTCATGCGGTACAACAAGGAATTACTGTCATTTGTTCTGCTGGAAATGCTGGTCCTTCTTCTGGTAGTGTTACAAATGTAGCGCCATGGATTATTACAGTTGCCGCCAGTAGCATTGACAGAGACTTCACTTCTTATGCCATTCTCGGAAATTATGCAGCCTATGAAGTAAGTATTGCAATTATCTGATACCTGTCTAACAGCCTGAATTTGTTAAGTTATATTCTTTGATGTATTGCCTGTTGCTGAATGAAAATACATAAGAAGAGTGCTTAAAGTTGTATGGGGCTTTTTTTGTATGCAATATCTTGAGATATAAATTTCATGCTGCAGAAGTTCTAATTAGGTCCAATTTTAGGTAGCTGGATTTAGGATCATTCATTTATAAAATGCATAAAGGCAGTATTTCTAAGCTAGAGACAGGGTTGAGCAACCGTGCTGTAAAAGTATTTGTTAAATCAATGTTGGTCTTCTCATAGTAGATTTAAGAGCGACCAGTGATCTTGATGAGCAATTTCATGCAAGAACTCTGTTTACTAGGAAGGAGAAGAAGCACCTCACTGCTGGAAATGATTTGCACTAAACTGTAATGGACTGTGCCGAATCATCATTTGAATCTGTCATCTATGAAACAAAGAAAGTGGCAATAGAAAGGTCATCTTTTATTGCACTGCGAGATGAAAAACAGTGCTTGATACTGCTGCACACCAGAAAGGTGCCTATATGCTACTCAAATAGTGTATTGCATGCCTTATCATGAGCTATAGGCTCAGCAATAACCATCACAATTTCCTGGCAGTTTGCCCATTTCTGTGCATTGATGTTTTCTTCTATGTTCTGAGTTCTCAGTTGGAGTTGTGGCTTAAAACCTTATTCCTAAACCTTTAAGCTGAAGACGTGCACCAAGGAAAAGCAGGAATAGATACGAGGGACAAACTCTTTGACAGGCTGCACTGATATAAATTGATTAGAAAGTGTATCGTTGTGGGGAGAAACGAACTTCAGAAAGAAAATTTTTCGGCAGTTACATTCTTGCAAATAGGACAAATAAGCACTATGAAGGGAAACCTGGAGCTTGTTTGGATTTCTCTCTTGAATTTGCACCTGGAGCCCATCACACAAAATTTCCTTTGGATGCCTTTTACCAGCATGGAAGTAAAATGTGTGCTTTGAATTTGGAGCTGAAGATGCAAACAGCTTAAAACTGAAAGTATTAGATAAAGGTCATACATTATCAACATCTGGAGAAAATTAAATGGAAGTGTGACATTTAAACAAGTCTACTAGCTCGTTTCCATCTGAATTCGTGTCTAACTGCAGCTTTTGGAAACAGGGAGAGAGCTTATCTGAGTACAAACTTAAAAATCGCTTTTACCCCCTAGTCTCAGGAGGTGATATAAAAGCTGCATCTGCAGATTATTCAGACAGGTGAAGTTATGAACATCTTCATGTGGATGCAGTGAGTTGTTTCCATTCATGAATGCAGGCTTTCTTGTGTCTTGCCTGATAATATCTTTTTTCATGCATTTACTGATTGTGCAGTTTGAATTGCGTCATTGGCTCTTTGGATCCAGCTAAAGCAAAAGGTAAGATTGTAGCTTGCAAACGTGGAGTTACGGGTCGTGTTTCAAAGGGAGAAGCCGTTCTGCTGGCAGGTGGAGCTGGGATGATATTGGCGAACACACCTGATGATGGGGAAGAAACCATTGCAGATCCCCATGTTCTGCCTGCAACCCACGTTGGTGCAAGAAATGCAGGAGCGATCTTTGCCTACTTAAACTCAAGCAGGTGTACATTGCGTCCTGATTAGTCTAAAGTTAATACATTGCCATCAAACAAAGCCAGAAGCTTCCGATTCTTTACCTGTTAGAGATATCAATTACATGTCTTGATTAGGATAAATTTTTGGATCCGTTTCATACTGAAAATGTAGGCAAGTCTCATTCAATGGATGTTGTCCATCTCTTCAGCTTATTTACAGTAAGCTTAGTGATTTATGCAATAGAACGCAACCTTTATGCTGAACTCCATGATTATTTTGAATGGGCTCTTTTAAATCTACTTCTGGAGGATCTAAAATGAAATCGCCAGGATAAACTAGCAACAGAGCTGAAGTATAAACATAAATTTTGAAGCATTGGCGACACATGTCTTTGCCAAGTCATGTTTTGGAGCTGTTGATACACTGAACTCCAAAAGGTGAAATTCTAGCTGATGCTTGGTTTTGTTGCTTGCAGCTCTCGGCAAGCAAAACTCACATCTTCAACAACAGTCTTGGATGTCAAGCCAGCACCAGTGATGGCAGCTTTCTCTTCTCAAGGCCCAAACACTCTAATTCCTGATTTATTAAAGGTACACCGCTTTCAAACTTTGGGCAACTCTCATATAGAAGACTTGTGGGTTACCGAGCTGGTATTTAGACCCCCAGAGCGATGTTGCTGATTATTGAAAAAGCAACTGAGTAACTAAATAGCTTGCTTAGGGGCCTGCCCCACCTACCAGTTTGGAAAAAACAAGTATTGTTAGTCGTTAAGAGAACAGCTTGCTAACTGTGATGCTGGCTGCCCACTTACAGTTATCATTTACAGTTCTGTTACCACTAACCAGCTACCTGCCCCACTTCACACCCATTGAAAGGCACTGCCATCTCCAAGGATATGCATCAGGCACATTGAAACGCACTGCCATGTCCAACGCGGGGCAAGAAAGGCTGCTTGGAAGGCCAGGAGTGCGTGAACAGGGAGAGGGAGTGGACTGCCATCTCCAAGGATCTGTTGTAGATCTGTTGTACTCCATGGTTGACAGTGGCTCCCGTTAGCTTAAGTGCATGTTTTTGGCTCAGTTAAGGAACCAATAGACTAGCACACAAGCTAGCACAAACTGAATACATTTGCTAATTTGTGCATGATAACTTCAGGCTGGGGGACCACCACTCTCAGTTAGCACAAGTTAGAATTGACTGAATTTTGCTAACGGGTAGGCGGGGCAGACGCCTTATCAGATTATTACGTTGGGTCAAGAAAGCTGTTAATAGGTTTTTATATTTTCAAGTTTTAGAACCTTGGATCTGAACGGCAGAAGAGTGCCATCCCAGCCACCAACAGCCATCCTCTTGGAGATGTCCCACAAAGACATTACTGCCACCTATAGCCCATGCCAATGTCACCCAGACCTACATCATCTCATGGTGCAGGGATTTTTTCCAAAATGAATTTTTCTGGATAAAACAGAGCATTGCCCAAATTAGGGACTAGACCCCCAAGACTAGATCCTTGTTCATTTTCCTCTTCACTAGCGACTTCCCATTTCAGCTGGACGCCATGCATCATCAGTCAAACATTAAAGCTATGTCTGTAAGGCCTTTCGCGGGAACATAATGTGTGAGAGCTCTAAGTGGGCATTTAGCTATTTTTAAGATCATAAGGACTTCTGTTCCAGTCTGTTCAAGAGCAAACCTGTTAGTTGGAGCAGCAATGCTTTTGGTTACCTCCCATAGTCAATGGCAAATTAAGAGGGCATCAAGAAGGCTCTCTACAAGGATTTGCCAATTGATACAGAGCAAGTCAACGTCCCACTCTGACTTATTCTACCTTGCATAGAGTTCGCTACAGGGGAGACTTCATCTCAAATGTCTGGTTTATCTTTAAATATTCCTTTCTCTGAAACCATGTGAAATGCCACATGAAACGATCACATTACTGTAACCATCGTTCTAGAATTCGACCACCTGACATAGTCTTCCAATGCAAGCCTTCAATCTTTCTGTGCTATATTACTTCTATTATTTATACAAACCTTAAAGAAAAGGAAGACTGTCTTTTGTTAATCGAGCACTTTGTGTTGATGCAGCCGGACATTACTGCTCCTGGTTTGAATATTCTAGCTGCCTATACTGGTGCAACTTCTCCAACAGGAATTTCAAGTGACAAACGGGTGGTGAAGTTCAATATTATCTCAGGGACATCCATGTCCTGCCCACATGTTGCAGGTATCAGTGCTCTTCTCAAAGGCCTGCATCCAGATTGGAGCCCTGCTGCAATCAAGTCTGCCATTTTGACTACAGGTTAGCTCAGTTTGTCAATTTGAAAATTTAGAAAACTAAGAAGTCTCTATTTCCAAATTCGAAGCAATTTTGATCTACTCATCTTAGAGTAGATATATTTGAAATGAACAAGCATGAGCAAAATCAAACTTCACGGAGATTCATTCTGCAAATTTTTAATATGCACTTGAGTTCAACAAGCATCTGCTGAGTCAAACTCACTAGAAGCTTTGTTTGAAATTTCATTCTGAATAGTTTCCATTGATTGTGCAAATTGCTCTCCCCTGCAGCCTCTTTATATGATAATGAGGAGCAACCAATATATTCCGGCGACTTAACAACTGCAGGTCCATTCAATTATGGCGCAGGACACATTAACCCCAATGCTGCTGCAGATCCAGGCCTTTTGTATGATGCAACTCCAGAGGATTATGTCCTTTTCCTTTGTAGCCTCAACTACACAAGTTCTTCAATTGCTGTACTAACTGGCACCAATTTTACTTGTCCCCAAACTCCACCAACCGTGACTAATTTCAATTATCCTTCAGTAGCCATCTCAGCTTTGAATGGATCACTCACAGTCACCAGAACTGTCACCAATGTTGGAAGCAACAGTAGTTCATATGAAGTCTATGTCAGAGCTCCTACAGGGATTTCGGTCGAGGTACAACCCTCAAAGTTGGACTTCATCAAAGATGGCGAGAAACAATCATTCCAAATAACCTTCACAGCACTGAATCAGACATCTGGATATAAATTTGGCTACTTCATTTGGAATGATGGTACACATCTTGTCAAAAGCTCAATTGTTGTACAGACAGTTGATATTTCAACTGTTACAACTGCCCAGGGACACTCTGCATACTAAAAAAGAAAGCTGGACTAGAGAGCAGAAATTGTTATCCAGGAGTATTTCTGAGGCTTCCTGATGCATAGAGGCATTTGTGGTAAATTTTTTTGTTCAAAAGTGAGCATACATCTACATGTATTCGCAGATGGAAAGCTGGAGCAGTTGACACAGGAGCAGGGTGTATTCTAAGTGATTGTAGAGAGCCATTCTCATTAAATACTTAGCAGATGTTTAGTATTCTTGGGCAACAACTGTATACACAACAATAAAATTCAGCCTTGAATAAGGAGCTTTAAGTCCCAAACCAATTTGCAATCAAAGCAAAATAAATGCCTCTTTAATGTCATCTGTATTCAGCTCAATCCTCCAGATGCCAAAATGCTGGGGCATTAGTGGTTTTGCTTTGCGCTCTCGTTAGTGTTTAACCTCAATAGGCCCCCTAACCCAAGGATAGATGCACATTAACCCTAGTTAATGAGGGATGTAACATTTTGTCTTTAGAAATGAAAGTCCAATAAATTTCTGTTTAGGATTCTACTCTCTCCTGGGAATCATTGTCGTTGATCATACTTTCCATTGAACCGAGTACTCAGAGACAACCTCAATGGGCCATTCTAACCCAAGGTTAGATGCACATTAACCCTAGTTAATGAGAGATGTAACATTTTGTCCTCTTTAATAACAACTTTGTCCTTAGAAATGAATGTCCAATAAATTTTTGTTTAAGATTTCAACACTCTCCTGGGAATCCTTGTCGTTGTTGGATAATTCTTCTTCTTACCAAACGGTTTTCGTATTTCTTTTTTGCAAATCTGCAATTTTGGTCCCGCAATTTTTTTGGCTAATTTTCCACGATTTCTATGGCTAAATTAACAATAAAAAAATTGTGGAAATCCACCCGCAATTTTTTGGCATAATAATTGCGGATTTATTTCCGCAATTTATTTGGTCGATATTTTTTGCCAGATTTTTTGGGCAAAAATTGTCAAAAAAATTGCGAAAATCTATTTCCGTAATTGTTGTGGCAAAAATTGCGGATATTTTTTTAGCAATTTTTTTTGCAAAAATTGCAAAAATTTATTTTCGCAATTTTTTTTAAAAATAGTGTCAAAAAATTGCGGAAATGAATTTTTGCAATTGTTTTGGCAATTTTTGCCAAAAGAATTGCGAATAAAAATCTACAATTTGTTGGTTAAAATTGTAAAAAATATCACCAATACAATTTTGGAGACAAATTTTGGCTAAATTAGTGTTCGTCGTTGCCATTCGTTTCAGCTGGGCGTGAAGTCTATGACTCCAAGCCCGTTGAGCTGCCAGCTGGCAGCGCGCAAGATTCCTCTTCGTTTGTTTCATAATCTCCCATTTGCTTTCGTTCTTTTTGTCTCTTTCATAGTTTTTCGTTTTTGTGTCCCTTTGCGGTTTGTGGTCCCCTTTGCGGTTTGTGGTCCAAGGGATTTAGGATTTATGATCCTATCTCTAAGAAAGTTAAAGTAAGTAGAGATGTTCTCTTTGATGAATCTCACAAATGCCAAAGTGAATGAGAGCTCATCTAACTCTCATGTTGTCAAAGATCTTGCAAAGGTTGAGGAGGAGCTTCAAGATGATGAATACTTTGAGGATCTATCTCAAGTTCTGAGAAGGCCAAGAAGATCTACAAGGCACAAGGCCGAGCCATCAAGGTTCACCTATATTCAAGAAGGGCAAGCAAAGGGAAGATTCTCATCGTATCACTTCCTACACTTTCTTGACTACTATGATTGAAGAACCATCTTGTTTTGAAGATGTTATTAACTCACAATCCTGGAAAGATGTTGTGCTGTTTAGTTTGATGCATTAATGGAAAATCAAACTTGAGCTTGTAAATCTTCCACATGGGAAGAAAACACTATTTTGGTTTTGTATGTTGATGATATTATTCTCACATGAAATGGTCTTAATGGCATAAGAGATGTCAAGATAGCATTGTCTAGTGAATTCAAGATGGTAGATCTAGGACTTCTTAAGTTCATAATTGATATAGAAGTCTCTAGAAGCAATGATTTTACTTTCATTTGTCAATCAAAGTATGCTACCTCCACCTTAGACAAGTTTGGAACGAAAGATTGTAAAGGGATTGAAACCTCTATGGAGCAAGTTGTGAAAGTTTCTATTGATGGTAATGAAGTATGTTTTGAGGACATCACACTCCATAGAAAACTTATTGGATTTTTGATCTATTTGAAAATCACTAGACTTGATCTAAGATTTAGTGTAAGCAAGTTGAGTCAATATATGCAAGGTCTTTTAGTATGTCATTGGAAAAGTGCCAACAGAGTGTTAAGGTACATCTCGACTACAAGGAATTTTGGCATTATCTATCAAGGGACTAACTTGTGTTTGAGAGCATACTTGGACTAGGATTTTGCAGGTGATAAGATGGATAGAAAATCCGTAAGTGTTCTTGCTATGTTCTTATGTGGAGGGGTTATATCATTGGCTTTCAAAAAAGCAAGATACCATCTCTCTATCCTCATGTGAAGCATTGACATCTGTGAAAATAGTCAAGATCTTGCTTGATCTAGGCAAAATCCATGTATATATCATCATTATACATGTGTGGACCCTGTTCCCATGTGTAAAATAAATGATCATGTCATTTAGATTAGTCATATAGTTTGTACATGTCATTCTATTTGAAATCTAGTGGCTAAAATGGCCAAAATCTAGTTTTTTAGTGATATGCCACTTGACATAATTTTATTGGTAGGAAATCATATACCATGAGAGTAGGAGAGATCTCCCATGTGTAGAGGTATGCTCACATGTGTGGACACATCTGTAGTATGTGAGTTTCCACTTGTAGAAGATATTTATCTAAGTACCTATAATTAGAAAAATTGCCAAAAATCAAGGAGGTGGCTTACATCTAGGAAATCATGGACCATGTGCCAAGTTGGATGTGATTAGTGGATCTATTGGTGACTAGGCACTCTCACACGTGCTAGATCAGCTGAGTCAGTAGTAGCTTGAGCTCTCACACTTGTATACATAAAGCCACATTTGGCCATCGGGCATATAATATCAAAGGACGGTATTTCTACCGACCCGTCAAAAATCAAGGTTATCGTGGACATGCCCCTACCTGCAACAGTGAAGGAAGTATATGTCTTCCTCGGTCATACCAACTACAATCGCATCTTTATAATCGACTATGCCGGCAAGGCACGTCTCGTTTATTTAGTTGTGGTAGATCCTCGCTGGACCGAAGAACGAACTAAGGCCTTTGAGAAGTTGAAGACGACACTCACAACGGCTCCCATACTCCACTCGCCAGATTACACGACATAATTCCATGTGCACAACCAGGCAAGTATGCGAGGACTTTCCCATACGTTTCTTAAGCAGGCAATTGGTGCCTGTTGAAGTAAACTATACCACTACCGAGAAAGAAGCATTGGCAATGGTCTATGCGGTACAACAACTACGACATTATTTATAAGGCCAGACCTTTGCTTTCTACACAGACCATCAAGCACTCCTATATATCGTTAATAAGTCCTGTAAGACGGGACAAATAGCTTGATGGCTACTAATTTTGGAGGAATTTATTTTCCGTATAGTCATTTGGAAAGGGTCCAAACATTTCATGGCGGATCACCTTTCCAGACTACCAAGTGCTGAAAAAGCAACTGCACCAGTCAACGATGATCTTCCTGATGCATGCCTTTTTCAGATCGATGCCACACCTCTATGGGCCGAGGAGATCACTTAATTCCTCACAACAGGCCGACTAAAAGAAGGCCTGTGTACAACGAAATTTTTTTTTTAATAAAAGCAGCGCCCTTTTAGTTAACTGCGGGACAACTTTACAAAAGGGGCGTTGACGACATTATTCGATGATGTGCCTATGAATCTGAGATACGACCGATAATATCCCAGGCTCATGAGGGCATCAATGGTGGCCACTTTTCTGCTGAAGCCACAACGAGGATTATCCTTCGAGCAGGATTGTGGTGGCCATCTTTGTTTAAAGACATGTTTGCTGTCGTTAAAGCATGTGATGTCTGTCAAAGAGCAAAGAAAAATACCAAAGCAGACTTCACACCATTGACTTCCATTATAGGAGGCGAAGCCTTCCATAAGTGGGGGATTGACTTTGTTGGACCCATCGTCCAGCAGCGAAACATACCCAAGCTCGATACATCCTCATAGCCACAGATTATGCCACTAAGTGGGTAGAGGCCTGAGCAATGAAGGACGCCAATGCAAACACAGTTGCACGTTTTCTTTACGAAAATATTATTACCCGTTTTGGCTGTCCCATGGAGCTTGTTAGTGATCGCGGCACACATTTTTTAAATGCTGTCATTGATAATCTCCTACGCCATTACCTTGTCGTTCACAGAAAAAGTACACCGTACTATCCTAGGTGTAATGGCTAGGCTGAATCAACTAACAAGACGATCTGTAAGATTCTAACCAAGATAGTTGAAACCAGTCGCTCTGATCGGGAAACAAAACTTTTCTCAGCTATCTGGGCTTACCGCACCACCCCGAAGAAAGCCATTGGGTGGGTAACCCCTTTCCACTTAGTATACGGTCAAGAAGCGGTAATGCCCGTAGAATTCTTAGTACCTTCGCTACGAGTTACGGAGGCTTTTTCAACAGATCTCTGTGAAAAAGCTTCAATCGAACAACAAGTCAAAACTAGGCTATTTACGCTAGCCCAGTTATGCGAGACAAGACTAATATCTTATCACGCACAACTAGTTAACAAACGATGCCAAAAAGCCTGGCATGACCGTCACCTGCGCAATAAAGATCTACATTTAGGTGACCAGGTACTTCTTTATACATCAAAGAAGCACCCCGTCAAGTTAAAATTCAGAAGTGAAGGGCCATACGTTATTAACAAAATATTTCCTAATGGTGCAGTCCAGTTACAAACACTTGACCGGACACTCCTAGACACTGTCGTGAACGGTGGTCGTCTACGGTGGTACTACAAAGAGTTGTTCTTTGTTGACCCAATTTAGGATATTTTCTCTTGAAACAAAAAACAATAATAATATTATATTATTCCTTTCCTTGTACATCTCGCCTATTGTTCACCTCGTTCCTTGTTTATACTTCATATCATTACTTAAATACATTCTATGCATTTTTTTCTTTTTTTTTTCTTTTTTCTCTTTCTTCTATTCATACTCATGGGTCATGGGTGTTCTAGATCGACAACTGATAGGCTACACCTTAGGAAATCATTCTGACACTTCGGCCACCTCATCTCTGTCTCACTGGTATCTCAGGGTAACCAACATTCATCGAGATACAACTCTTTTATAAGAACTTCTACTGTGAGCTACAATCCTATTTTCCTTGGAGTTCTTCACTTGCATCAAACAGATCCATTTATGCATCATGAGAGTTCCTTCAGATCTTGACTGGAGCCTTTCTTCAGATCTCGACCGAAGCGGTTTTGTCAGATCTCGACTGGAACCTTCCTTCGAATCTCGACCGAAGAGAATCTGTCAGATATCGATCGGAGCCTTCCTTCGAATCTCGACCGAAACAGTTCATTTAGATCTCCACTGGAGCCTTTTTTCAGATCTCGACCGAAGCGGTTCTTTCAGATCTTGACCGGAGCCTTTCTTCAGATCTCGACCGAAGCGGTTCTGTCAGATCTCGACCGGAGCCTTCCTTCGAATCTCAACCGAAGCGAATTCTGTCAGATCTTGACCGGAGCTTTCCTTCGAATCTCGACCAAAGCAGTTTCTTCAGATCTCGATCGGAGCCTTCCTTTAGATCTCGACCGAAGCGGTTCTGTCAGATCTCGACCGAAGCTGTTCTCTCAGATCTCAATCAAAGCCTTTTTTCAGATCTCGACCGAAGCAGTCCCTTCAGATCTCAACCGGAGCCTTTCTTTAGATCTCGACTAAAGCAGTTCCTTCAGATCTCGACCGGAGCCTTCCTTCGAATCTCGACCGGAACAGTTCATGTGAGATCTCAACCAAAGCAATTCCTTCAGATCTCGACCGGAGCCTTCCTTCGAATCTCGACCGAAGCAGTTCTATGAGATCTCAACGGGAGCAGTCATTTCGAATCTCGACCGGAGCAGTTCTGTGAGATCTCAACCAGAGCAGTCATTTCGAATATCGACCGGAGGACATACATTCGAATTTTTATGAACCAGCACGTCCCATCTCCCTTGCAACCAGACGACGGCAGCAATAAATGCCCTCTCACTGAAGCCATTTGCACCTCAGCGAAAAGTGTTTTCTTGCGACGATCTGCAACGAACTTCCTGCTCTTGACACCGATCCTAGCGCTCAATTATTCAATCTGTTCGTCATCATCTTCACACTATCTCCGCATCGTTATCACTCCCTTATGAGCGCCATCACCGAAATCTTCAACACAAACGTCGCCGACAGAATACCTTATCTCTCAAGTTTTGCATGCTGAGGGGTAGTGTCACACGAGCACTTATCACACTCCTGTCACACTATTGAACATCCTACAATCACAATCACACACCATACACCTTCAACCTGCTTCATCCCTGACAGATACACATCCATAACATTAAAAACATTGTCAAACACCTCCACTTCCTCCTATTCCACTCACCATTTTCTTCACTCAACCTCACTCTGTTCACCCACCTTTACTTCGTCACCCACACCGCTCTACCCAACACAACCATCTTCCACATAACTCCTTTTCCAAACTCGTTCGTACATCCCTTCCCCCACACTTTTTGAACCATTATGCACCGCCACTTCCCATCTCAACCGAACCCACTGCATTAGATCTCAACCAAAGCCACTCCATCAGATCTCAACCGGAGCCCAACCTTTCCCATCTCAACCGAAGCCACTCCATCAGATCTCAACCGGAGCCCAACCTTTCCCATCTCAACCGAAGCCACTCCATCATATTTCAACCGAAGCCCAACCCAACAGATCTCAACTGAAGCCACTCCATCAGATTTCAATCGAAGCCCAACCGAAGCCACTCCATCAGATCTCAATCGGAGCCCAACCTTTCCCATCTCAACCGAAGCAGTTTTTCCAGAACCCTCCTTCTTCCATTTTCCAACCATGTCGTCCAACCCCAGTTCTAGTTTAGATGATCCCGAAGCAAGCAAGCTCGACATCCAGTTGTGCAAGCTTGACCTTACAGAGATGCAGACCTAGTACCAGCAGGCGGAGTCCTTCTTCAAGGAAATCGAATTTCAGATCCTTGTCTTGACAGATTATCAAAGCCCCTATCTGGTACACATGGCATATGCAAACTATTATACCACGACAAGATCATATCAGATCATAGTTTCCCCTATAAGGAATTATGTCTATAATGTATCCTTTGCGACAGCTGACTTGCAACCTTATGGTTTCCCATGAGGGCCAAACACTGTCACAAGGACACTCCAAAAGATAGAGCAAACGACATATTTCAAATATATTGATCCCTCTGTGACCAAGTGGAAGAACAAGGATGGGTACAGGCTGGAAGCAATCAACGACAAACAACTTCAAGCAGCATGTGCATATCTCACCAGATGCACACAGAAGCCTCGAATGAAAGTGCTGAGGGTACCCATATCCCTGTTTCACATGATGGCAGATTCATGACTGCATGCCCAGAACCTCTATGATTGGGCACAGTTTGCTTCGAATTGTCTTCATGAGTGCATTAAGCACAAGCAGCCTATCATGATATAAGAATATCTGATGACAGATATCACTCTGCATCAAGTACAAAAAGGGCCAAAGCTCCAAGAACAACTGCAGCTTGCGGACAAGGCATGGGATATTTTCATTGAACACAAGAAGCCCAAGCGTGCAAGGACAACTTCACCATCAGGGTCCCAGGCCAAACGAGTCAATACCCGTATCCTCCCTCTGGTACACAAGCCAAGAAGCCCACCCCAGAATCCACAAGCAGCTGTAACCTCCGAAGCTCCACATGCAGATACCTCAAGGGTTCAGTTGCCAGGTACACGGCAACAACAAAGACAAGGGAAGCTTCAAGCTGGGAGCACATCACCGGTGGGATCAGTTTCACATGGTTCCACGTCAGATGGTGGCAGCTCGTCCACAACATCAAAACAACACTTGTCACCCTCACATGTCATCGACGGGGGTGATGGAGCAACTACATCCACACTGGCACCTGACACGATAGTACCTCAAGTCCCAAGTTAGCCAGATGAGGCCACCACCCCACCCACACTGATTACAACGCCAACGCCACCAACATCACCACCGACACAAGTTTTTTTTTTTTTTTTTTTTGGGGGGGGGGGAGGAGTGGGAATATCCAGTCCCCAAGACACAGGAACAGCCTAGGCCTAGCAAGTCCACATATTGGACACATCTCAATATTTTGATGCTGTGGACCTGATGAAGATAAGCGACGACGAACCAGAAAAGGGGAAGCAGCCAGGAAGAAGTCAGACACCTCCACCTCCACCTCCACCTCCATCTTTAGTTCTAACACCACGCCTATTTTTTGGTTTAGCCTCACTATCCCACACCCCAGATCAGTACCCAACCCTCTCTAACCCTGAATAGCTCACTGGAGCATGTGCTTGGTTCGAGCATGGAAGATTGGATTGTTGGCAACAGTGTTGGGCTGCTTGATTGTCACAGTAAATGTGTGGAATGTCCTCAGCCTTGATAACATGAAGTTCCTCCAAAAGTCTTCTTATCCATAGGATCTCCTTTGTTGTTGTCATAGCTTTGTACTCAGATTCAGTTGATGAAAGAGAGATAGTTGAAAGAGCTCCCATTTGAAAGAAGTAGCAAGACATATGATCAATCTAATGGTAAGAGGCTTTGCAATAGGTGCAAAGGTTTCATTCAAAATCCATGCCTTTGGTTTGCAAAAATCCTTTTGCTACAAGTCTAGCCTTATACTTATGAATGGAATCATCTTGACTATACTTCAATCTATATATCCATTTACAAATATGAGGCTTCTTTCCATGGGGTAGATCAACGAGATCCCAAGTTTGATTTTCCAACAAGGCATAAAACTCAACTTGCATAGCATTCTTCCAACTTTGAGACTTAATTGCTGCTTCAAAACAAGTTGGTTCTTCAAGCATAGTAGTCAAGAAAGAATAAGAGGTGTGTTCCCTTTGCTTCCCTTTGTCAATGTAAGTGAGCCTTGATGGCTCGGCCCTCATCCTTGTTGATCTTCTTGGCTCCTTTGGATCTTGAGCAAGATCCTCTTGGTCTTCAACTCCTTGAAGCTCCTCCTCAACCATTGCATGATCCTTGACAAGATGAAAGTTTGTTGGAAATCTCCTTATCTTTGAAGACCAATGTAATGCCAATCTAAATTTCTTCTTGTATCTAACCACTTCTTGTCCACCTTGAGGTTCTTCTTCCTCAACAAAACAAGGAGAATTTCATACTGATCATGGAGTACTAACAAAGACTCCACTCTCGCTTTCCAAATGGCAAAGTTAGTGGATGTGAGCCTTTCATTGGCTTCAAGCAAAAAACCACCCATTGATGCCATTTTTTTTAGTGAAAAGGCACTTGAAACTTATTATAGTTTCACTTGAGATCTGAACCTAAGATGTCTTCTAGAAATTGAAAGCTTATAGACCACACCCTATCACTCTTTGAACAAATCTAGAATGATGGATTAATAGATTTGGATCTCTCACTTGCAAAATCACTACTTAATCTATGGGTTTTGGCAATCTTTCTCTCTGAACTTCAATGCACACTCAAAACATCTGAGAATCAGATTTAATGTACTTGAATCAAGCTTTAAATCAACTATATAATTGATCTAAACCATGAACAAATCAAAGGAATAGAAACAATGCACTAAATTGACTAGTTTTGGGTGTGTGATGGTAATAATGTACCAAAACTATATTTTACTGTTAAAAAAAAGTGATGTATGGCCCCACACATGTGAAAAGTACTCTTGCAGCCCACAACAAGATTTGGCACAAATATTTTGACTCTAGCTATCCAATCAAACTCGCCACCTCTAGATTAGTTAGTTTCAAAAACTTACTAATTTAGGTGTAGTATCTGATTATTGCCATCAATGCTCTTGTACTTGGATTTGATACCATGTGAAAATATAGAGACTAAGGACCAAGAATGGATCACAAACAGATCCAAAAGAGAGATTGGGTGTTAGATTCAATTGATCTGCCAATCTACACAAGATTAGTTCACTTTACATCAATTTTCCATCAAAAAATCTAACAAGAACAATAAATAATGATTAATAATAAGGCCTACTGGTTTCACACATGTGAAGACCTATACCTGTATGGCCTGCAGATAAAGAATGAAGTACTAACAAGTTAGAATGCTAAGAAATCAGAAAACATCAAGAGTAGCATTGAAATAGCTCAAGATATGCCTCTTTTCCTCTCGCAAAAGCTCGAAATTCATTGTATTGTCTTTGTTCCACTTTTGGGTCTGGGTAATCTTTTGGTGCTGTGGAGGCCGTCAAATGGCTTCCATGTGGGTCAGCTGATTGTCCATGGTTTTGCTACTGTTCGTGTTGTTGGCGTTGTGCTCTAGTAAGAACTCTAACAGGTTCAGATATGATTGATCATAGGAGTTTTCTACCAGGGGTGTGTGCAACAGACTCTCGAGGATGTCTATTTTTTTGTGCTCCTAGATCCTGTTGTCCTCGTGGTGGTGGTCCTAAGAGTGCAAGCTGTTGTTGAGGTTGATGTCTAGGTGGTCTGGGCAACTCTTGTATATGGATCTGGTTGTTTCGTGGTGGATAGGGCGTGTGTTGTTGCTATCAAGGAGGTTGATAATGTCCTCCTGACTGGTTGTGAGGCTGATTCCTCGGGTTATAATAGCAATAAAGGGAGGTATGCCCCATAAAGTCACAGATTTCACATTTTATCAAGGAGGTATCTAGGACCGGTTGGTATGAAGGGCACTCATTGCCAGTGTGTGTACCTCGGTAGTGAGGGCACCACATGTTCTCTCGTCTATGATGGATTTGGCCAGTGGGTAACTGACCTGGCATCGAACTTTGGATAGACTTGAGAGTGGTTTGAAACTCATTTGGTGAGTTTCTCCATCTGTTGTTGGTGTTGTTGAGTAAGCAACTCCATCTGTGTTTTCCATAACTGTTCTCGTGTGTCATCGTTTGGTTGAGCTTCTTGGACAGCACGATGTGCTCTCCGTTTTTGTGGTTCCTCAACATCTGAGCCCTCATCTTCTTCTCGAATGGCAGCAGACATGGCTTGTTTCAATGATGTGTATTCATCATTGGAACGAAGTTCACGTCTGATCCATCGGGGAAGTCCAATGAGGAACCAAATGATGAGCATGGACTCGGTAGGTTGCTCTTGTATCTGACTTTTTAATCGTTTACATCGTTCAGTATAGTCACATACTTTTTTGTCTTTTGTCATTTTGATATTACTTAGTTTGACAAAAGGACTTTCTATCAAGCGAAAAGGCTTGAACCGTTTGATAAATGCCTCTTTCAAGAGTAACCAGTCACGTTTATCTTCACGATCAAGGTTAAAAAACCACTCTTGTGCGCGATCGATCATGGTCATCGAGAAGAGCTGTACCATGGCCTCTGGTGCTGTCTCGCCGTAGACGTCACAGGCGTTCTCAAAGACTTGGAGAAATCGCTGAGGATCAGTGTTACCATTGTACTTAGGTAAGTCTAGCTTTGGGGTCCTTTTTTCAGTACGTGGAACATTATTTGCGAAAGCTTCGTTTAAGTGAGCTCGTGTATGGGATGATTCGGCAGCATGGAATTGTGGTCGTTCATATGGAGCTTCATAACGCGTAGGTTCCCATCTGTCGAATGGGTTTGTGGATGGTTCTTGGACCTGGGATTTCATCCTAGAATACCTGTTAAATCGAGCCTGTTCGGTAGATGGGGAGACCATCTCTGGTGGATAGTCCTCTGTAGTATTCGGATCATTAGGACGATCCATGACAGCTTGTAGAGTGTCGTAGGATGGTGGAAATAAACTTGTGCACTTTGGGTACGGTGGATATGTTGTCAGAATGTGGGTGTTGTGGTCTGTTACGGGTTGATTTCGGTTTGGGATGGTCGATGGAGGTCATTGAAGGCCGTATATTGTAATATTGCGGTCTACTACGGTTTGTGACGGTCAAGGACGGATGTGCATCGGTCGGAACTTGAGTGAGGTTCCGACTTCGGTTGAAATTTGACAGGGGTTCGACTTCGGTTGAGATTGGAAGTAGGCTGTCGGTTGAGAGGGGACTGTGTCCTCCAGTTGAGATTCAAGAACAATGTTCCGGTTGAGATTTGAGCAGAGTGCTCCAGTTGAGATTTGAGAAGAGTGCTCCGGTCGAGATCTGAATAGAGTGCTCCGGTCGAGATCTGAGGAGAGTTCTTTGGTTGAGATGTGAGCGGAATGCTTCTGTCAAGAGCTGACAGAAGTGCTGCGGTCAAGATCTGAACAGAGTGCTTCGGTCGAGATTGGACTGAACACTCCGGTTGAGATGTGATGGTAGTGCTCGGGTTGAGTTTTTTTTTTTTTTGAGCACTTCGGTTGAGATTCGAACAAAATGCTCCAGTTGAGAATTGATGGCAGTGCTCTGGTCAAGTTTTTTACTGAGCACTCCGGTTGAGAATTAATGGCAGTGCTCCGGTTGTGTTTTTACTGAGCACTCCGGTTGAGATGCGAGCGAAATGCTCCGGTTGAGAATTGATGGCAGTGCTCCGGTCGAGTTTTTTACTGAGCACTTCGGTTGAATTTTTTGGATTGAAGGGTCCGGTTGAGATATGACGGTTTCGTTCAGTCGAGAGGTATGAGGTAGTGGTCCGGCTCCAGTTGAGATTGTGGAGCTCATCGTGGTGAGGATCATGAGACTTTGGTTGAGAAACGAGTAGGACTTCGGTCCAGACTGAAGGGATGAGCTCGTCAATGAATGTGTAGGAGCTCTCAGACGATGGTGTCGCAACACAGGAGCCTGAGATATGGCTTGGTTGAGCATGTGTGTAGCTGTGGAACGGCGCCAAATGTTCACTTATTCACTGAATCTGTGAACACATTTTTCTCTTTTTGTTGCTTATCTCTTTTGGATTACCTTTGTCGTTATGGTTCTTTGTGATTATTCTTCTTATTAGAACGTTTACAGAGTAGAAGCAATATTCAAGGATGCATTACATATTTCCTAGCCTGTCAGTGGGTAACTCAAATCCGATACTCAGCTACATGCATACACTAGCCATGCAACCATCTACAGCTCAAACAGATCAGCATTCAGCAAGAGAGCAATCCTACTACTAGCTACTGAATCAAAGAACAATCAAGAACTAGAATAGCTACTGAAACCAAAACCAGATTCAAGAAACAAGATTCCTAACAGCATTTAACAATCTAGGAATCAAGAAACATACATTACTTGATGCCTAAATTATCCAAGAACATCAAGAACTAGAATGTCAAAACTATGCAAGATTTACACCACATTTCTAGCCTCTATAGTTTACTTGAATGCTGATTTCTACAAGATTTCACAAGCAAGAATTGAAGCTAATCCACAACTAAGCAAGAACAAGAAACAAGAATCTAGTTAATTCACAAGCAAGGAATCAAGTATGCTCATAGAAATATCACTCAAGATCATTGCCATGAACAAGGAGCTTAGTGATCTTCAAGAACTCGTGGAGGATCCTCTTTATTAGCTCAAGAGAACTTGAAAATACAATCAAAAGCTCCCTCACAAGAGAGGGGGCCCCTTAAATAAGCAAGAAAGCTGCCCATGTGGAGCCCATGTGGCAATTCCACTAAATTAGAAATTTCATGTGGAATTTGCCCTTCCACTAGAGGTCACCATCAAAAGGTGGCTCACTCTTACTATTTTAAGGGGGGTCTACATTTATTACAACTATTCAAGGAAATGTTACTAGATCCTACATGGTCATTCCTTCTTTGGGATACACCACGTTGGCTCACATAGTTAATCACTATCTTCCTAGCTAGTATTTCCTCGGCTCTCAAGCTCGGCTCTCAGCTTCTTCTGCTCTCTTCCTTCTGAGACCTCCTCGGTCATGGGTGAGAGATAACTTATGTCTTCAGCTTGGCTCGGTACTAGAGAATCGACTAACATATACCATGAGAGTAGGAGTGATCTCCCATGTGTAGAGGTCTTCTCACATGTGGAAACATCACTAGTATGCGAGTTTCCACTTGTAGAAGATATTTACCTAAGTTTTTATAAATTAGGAAAATTGCCCAAAATCAAGAAGGTGGCTTAAATCTAGGAAATCATGGACCATGTGCCAAGTTGGATGTGATTAGTGGATCTATTGGTGACTAGGAACTTTCACACATGCTAGCTTAGCTGAGTCAGTAGCAGCACGAGCTCCCACACTTGTATATATAGAGCCACATTTGACCATATTCATCAATGAAGTGAGATCTTGGTTTTGGAGGCATATATTGAGTTATTTCAATGCTAGTCTTGAAGTTTTATGATTTCTTAGCATTCTAAGTTGTTAGTACTTCATTTTCTGTCTGAAGGCCGTATAGGAATAGGTCTTCACACATGTGAAACCAGTAGGCCTTAGTTTTGATCATTATTGATTGTTCTTGTTAGATTTTTTGATGGAAAATTGATCTAAAGTGCACTAATCTTGTGTAGATTGGTATATCAAATGAATCTAACACCCAATGAGCTCATGTGATCAAGGCCAAGGAGATTCCATGCATTTATTGTGATAATCAAGCATCACAACAACTTGCCACCAATCCTATCTTCCATGCTCGAACCAAGCCTATCGAGATTGCACACCATTTTGTAATAGAGAAGGTTCAAGCCAAGAAAATCAAGCCATTGTGAAGACTTCATGGCATTGGAGAATGCAACACTCTTTCAAAGTGATTCACTTCACCATTAATGTCTTTCTACATAGTTTTGCATTGAAAAACATTGCATTGTACTTAATATGAAGTTGTAACATGTTCGGATATTGAAATTGATGTTCTCTAAATCATACGTCAACTTTTGATAAAAAATGACGAGCCATGATTTGTTTCATTCTTTGCTTTGTTATGAGAACAACACATACATAATTGGTCATATTTAGATTTTTCAGTGTAGAAGAAATTGGTATGCTTTTGGCATAATTAGATTTAAAATTGGTGGCACACCATGTGTAGCAATTTTTTTGGCATCTTCTAAATTTGTAACACAAAAAGTGTTGCCTATTCCGAAACCTAAACTCGCGAAACTCGCAAAATGCCAAGGCCCAACCAGGGCACGCCGGCGTGCCAAGTGATTCAACAAAAAAAAAAAAATTCTTTTACACTTAAAACGCTAGTGTGCTATCTTTGAGGCTATAATTTTTTTTTTCTAGCTATTTGACTTATCATGTCGGTGTGCTATGCGTAAAGACTACAAAAAATATGCTGAAATAATGTTTTAACTCAAAATTTGGATCTCAAATGTGTCAAAATGCCTTTTCTATCTTATAATTTGAACTTTTCAACCTATTAAACATTAATGAATTTCACAAACTTACAATTCAGTATATTAAAAGTGGATATTTCTTATGACGATGATGGTTTAATACCTGAATTGCCATATTGACTACACAGTTTGGTACTTGCATTATCACATAGACTATACAATTTTCATGACACCTATCAAGAGACATGGAGAAGATTATTAGTAGTATAGAGTGGAGACAACCAATGTCACTTGCAAAGTTGTCTCACATTGAGGTCCTCACAAGCAGCATGTTTGTTCATGTTAAAATCCATTGAAATTTTTGTATTTAGTTAGGATCTTCTTGCAATTAGAGATAGAATGCTGCTAATATTACATGGCACACTATGTGCTACATAATCGGTGAACCATGGGTAGAATGAAACTCAGAAAACTCGCAAATAATTTTTTACCAGATTGTCAACACCCTAAATTGTCAGGTTGTTAATATGATAATTTTTTTTTCCATGTATGGCACCATTTTACTAAAAACCATAGAAAAAAAGTGGTTGTCTTAGCCTACGGTTCATCTTCTCAAACATTTACTTGTTGTTGAGGTCATCAATTAGAGGTTGATTTCTTATTTGACCACCTTTGTTAGATAGTCTCATAAAGTGGTCTATATCTATCAATTTTTTTATATGTAGTCACTAATGGTAGATGTTTTTAGTGCTTAAAGCCTAAGTCTTGCATGTGTTAGTACAAGATCATGTTTTCTCTTAATCTACCTTAACTCCCACTGTGCTCATCATTGTAGAAAAGGATGAATGACATGATAACTACATGATGGCATATGGCCAATAGTAATGAGAATGATATTAATTTTTGTACTAGTCCATGTTATGTGGTTGAGAAAATATACATGATGAATGCTTTGTATGTTTTCAAGTTTTGTTTCTTCTTAAAATTTGTTTAAAATACTCAATCATGTTGGTTTAAAACAGTAAGCTAATGCTATACATTTCAAGATCATAAATGACGATGTTACTACATTTTGTCCCCTATAATAGAGTCTTCTACAAGAGCTTTGATGTGCATTTCTCATGCTCCTCCTTATAGAGACTAGTATGGATGTTGATGGATTGCATGTTATAAAATGTTCTTGATTACATATTTTGAATGGCATGGTAGAGTCTTGCATGTAATGATGATGCCATGACTGTTGCATTTTCACGTGAAGATACTTTATGGCAAAAGAACTTTGATATTATCTTTGATTTGGTGTATTCACATGTTCTACATTTTCCATGAAAGACTCCTAGCTACGATGGGATTGTGTGCGCGTTGTCTTTCACAATGTGTCTAGTCTAGTTTGGTAGGCCTTTTTTTAAAGGGCTTGTGTCTAGTCTAGTTTGTTGGGAATTTTTTTTAAGGGCTTCTATTTTTTGTTGCTATTATAAGGTCATTTAGTATACTTTCAAGTGGTTAGATGTCTCACTTTGTCTATTTACCTTGGATATTTCACTAATAATAGTAACAATAGTTTCTACTTACACTTTGTACATAGTGTAGCTTCTAATTATTTGATTGAATGCAGTAGTAAAGATGTTCTACCCTTCTTTTTTTGGACAAAAAAGCTTGAACATCTACATGTTGTCATACATGCCCGCAAAAAGATACAAGTTATCTTATGCAATGTAAAAACATATGACTACTTGCAAGGACTTTTGAAAATGAATCTTAAAATATATAATAATTCTTGGTTCTTTGTAAAAGCATATGAACAATATTTTTTATCACACTTCCAAGGACAAAACTCACTACACACTTACTACTTCAGACTTTACGATGAATTGACATAGAAATAGTCCAAAACTAAGGAAAATATCATGAAAGTTGGTAAATACCATCACATAAATAAAGTCATATATGATATGATAGATATTGTCATGACACTAACTATCACTATTGAGGGGTAGAGTCCCAAAAATACCCAGCTAACACAATTTCAATGAGTTGTAACATGGATTGGAGATATATGTTGACACTTGTAATTTGAAACGAATTCATGTTTTAACAACAGTTTTTGTTGTTAATGTAGGTGAGTAGGTTATTTGGAGGAGTTGAATATAGTTTGGTCAACTTATTGTAAATTTAGGTGTTTGGTTTTTTTAGCATGATTGAGGAACTTTCTACATTGTCAAAGTAATGTAGGCTTTTGCATTCTCTTTTGAATAAGTTCTTCTTAACATTATTTTATCTTCAAGCTACATATGTAACACAAATCACATGTTGCACTAAGTAAATATTGATCTTATAAAGCTAAAGTTATATAAGCTTGAAATCTTATTTAGGATAATTTGAGCTTATCTAGATAAGTGATTAGACAGAGGAAACCCAAAATGCATTGATGTAGAGCTTATTTGCATCACCTTCATCGCACTAGCTTCAAATTTTAACACCTAGAAACACTTTGTTAAACTCGTGTACTTATAAGGAGGCTTTATTTGGTTGAACAAAATGTTTTTAGTGATGGACCCAATCCACTTGTATTAGTAAACAACTACAAATGGCAAATTTTTCATTCAGGTTGTGCTATCTTATGTGAGTACCTACAAATCAAAGGAAGAGACTATAAATATATCATTATTGATTCATGACCAAAATTCTCCTTGAATAGTAGGTTGAGTTGGGTAAAAGTGATCGCATTGACATATCGATGCCTCGAGCCCTTGTTTAGGCTTGACCTTACTACGAGTTGTATAGTGTACATATGTACATAACACTATCACAAGCATTCAGTGCCACATTACAAAAACAAAAGGTGATCCCTTCCACATCATTGGTGCAGCGGCAAGAGCCACAATACCATCGAGTGAACTGAAGTATAGCCTCTCACATGTAGTGGAGCTAATTTCCATATTGCCACATATGAGACTTGCACTTCTCTATTCATTTCTCACTTCATAAAAGGATGAAGATAAATGCTAGTGTGAGTTGTTGTTAAAGACCAAGTGCAAGCTTCAGAAACATAGGCATCACAAGGCATAACACTACGTTCACCATCCCACTCAACGGGTGGAGGGATGAAAATTAAGGCTTCCAATGACCAACTAAGGTTGGCATTTAGCTCTATCTAAAAAAAATACGTCTCCTAATGCATGAAGTTACGTATTCTCATGTTGGCTCTTACAAGACTTGCAATTCTCTACTCAACCATCATATTAATCCAACTCCAATTGAGACTAGGTGCAAACGATTGCTTACCACTTAATTGAATTGCAAGTCTTTGGTCCTGAATTTTTAAAATATTATGGCAACTCAATGCCTCACCCTTAAGACTGAGAGTCTCCCATGGGGGGCAAGTCGGATAAGAGTGTTACTTGTGGCAACAGAAGACCCTAGGCTCAAATCGTCTCTAACAACTAAATGTACCGCCCTTGAGATCAAATAAGACATGTTCTACTCACTAGCATACCCAAGGGCTGGGTATCCCAAATCCTGCTTGTGTGTGGACTAAGGACCTTTGGGAGCATAAAAAATGGCTTAGCCTATAAATGCAAACGTACTCGAATACAAAAGAAGGACAAATTAGAGCATCATAGATCTATATTGATTATCAAGAGATTGATCAGCAATTTAAGCCATGCTAATGATCTGCCATACTCTCTTTTATTCTTCTTCTTCTTCTTCTTCTTCTTTTACTTCTTTATCTAACTGCTTGAATTGGTGGCAGCTACATCGCTCATGTGGGCAGTGCAGGAGCAGGAAGAGGAGGATTGAGCTGCTGCTGTGGATAGATGGTGATGTAGCGTAAGCTTCTGCACTTGCCCAGATCATCTGGGGCTTGCTTCCGAAAACTGTTTGGGCATGATGTTCTGCTCATGCAGCTACTTCGACTTTGGGCTGTGTATGTCACAGTATCTTTGTGAATGAAGATGGTCGCTCCTGAGCAAGCTTGGCCGATTCTTTGAGCCTGAGATTTGAATTTAAACAGCAATTTCCTCAGTATTGATTCTTCAGCATCACCATCTTCAGGATTCTTCGGCCACTTGTGCTGCCATGTACTGCTTTTTCTTGTTAATCTGCGAGGGTGCTGTATCATGGGTTCCCACCAGCTGCTTGGTCTTGAATCTGCCTTAAAGAGCGACATAATCGTCTGCCTGTTGTTCAACTCTTGCTTCAGCGTATGATAATTTTCCTTGAAGGAATCTCGAGTGGAAAGCTGGTTTTCAACAGGACTGAGCGAGCGTGACGTAGATCTTTGAAAGCGAGGCGGTTGATGAAACCAACTAGGACATCTGCGATTCCTGAGCTCTGACATCGATCTTCCCACAAGCGTCACACCTTCCAGGGTATGCTGGGTTTCCATTATCAGCATCGAGACTGATTCGTTCCCGGCCATATCCAGTTTTTCTTCCAGATAATCTGCTCAAAATCATCGACAATTCTACACTGGACAAGGCCGATACGTCAAGGTTTCCAATATACAGATGAGATACTAAAGAAACTATGAACACCCAATCTAGCTATGAATTAATTACTGTGAAAGCTTTTTTGGGATTTCCAAGCATAGTACAACAGAGACGTCATATTCTTTGAAGTATACTTGCCTGAAGCTGGTTAGGTGAAATCATGAAAGCTAGAATGATCCATAAGCAAAGGAACAGCAGAACGAACTGGTGAAATTCTCAGGGAGACATGGCTGTTGGGCACCGCCTACTGTGCATCACCGTCGCAGAGAAAAATCAAGCGCCTGGAGATCAGCCCAGCTTGCAGCAGAATCGGAGTGCACACAACTACCCACTACTTTTATCAGGAAAAAAGAATTAGGTGCAAACAAAAAGAAGAAAAAAAGGAAGAGAAGGTGCAAAATGAAAGAAGAATAAAGGAAGAGGAGGTCCAGGAATGAGCACGACAGCAGGAGACGACAGGAGAGTAAGTAGGTGCGAAAGACAGATTCACAGGGACGAAGAAAAGAGAGAAGAAAAAGGAGAGATAACTACTACTACTTATATGAGAAAGCCACATCATATATTTGTTTTTCTAGACAAAAGATTATATACATGCATATGAGAGAGAGAGAGAGAGAGAGAGAGAGAGAGAGAGAGAGAGAGAGAGTCTTGTGGAATCTCTAAGAATTGAGAAAAAAAAAACTGACAAGAAAATTTAGGAACATCATGCATGCATGAAGCAATGATTTCTATATATTTGAGCCAAAGAGAAATGCTACTAATAATGGATTGGCATCTTTTTGGCAATGGGGAATGGAATCTATAGTGAACATTTCTTTGAGTAAAAAGTTGGTAAATTCCCAAACATAAAGGATCCCCACAAGAGTGATCCCTTCACATCGTTGAAATTTTTTGACGCCCACACATTTTGACCTTTTCTCACCTTGAGAGAGTGCTTATTAAACTCCTTTGTGGACTTATACGGTTGGCTTTAGATGTGATATTTCTTTGTGATTGGTCATTCTACTTGGTGTTTGTAGTGACCTTTCCACTTAGTGAAATAGTCCCTTGTTTTATGCAAAAATCACTAGAGAATCTTGAATTTCCATTTGTTTTAGTTGGAATTTGTTACAGTAGTGAACTTTCTACTTGGTGAAACAATCGGTCATTTTCTAGAAAGGTCATTAGAGAATCCTTTTCCAAGCGTGACATTTGTCAAGGGTGGATGCGAAAATTTCTTCTTGGGAGCTTCAAATGTACTTCTACTTATAATTTTTATATGAATTTCAACCATAAAGCCCCACAATTCTAGCCAAATCAGGCGTTCAATGTCTAATCTCACTAGCTACTAGTACTGTGAGTCAACTCCACAAAATTCAAGGTAAGGATAGGAGAGTGCTACCACCCAATCTACCTTTGTACAAATTGAAATCACATTAGAAGTCCAAATTTCTCTTTGTTGTCAATAATGCTATGAAATTACACAATGTCTACATTGATATTTTTTAGTTTTGTAGTGCATTTTGGCCTAATCCCTAATCTAGTTCAACCATTGGATTACATCATTGTACTATACAAGTCTTAATTTTTAAATCAACAATCAATGCTTTTCCTAGAACTTGCATTATTTGTAGAAACAAATAAAATAGGTGGAGTACCTATGAAATCCAAATTATCACTAGTAAATAAAGCATAATGTGGACAAGTTTTCAGAAGAAACTTCTTCATATCTATTTGCTCAACATGATTATATAACCAAAATTGGAACTGACCATGAGCCATGTTGTTTTTGGAAACTTGACGGTCTAGGCTATAATTATGATGCAAGTTGATTAAAATGAACATTTTTCCAACAATTAATTTTTTTTTTTTGTTTTTGGTCCTTTGAAAATTTATTTTTCACACAAGGATGTATGTGTTCTTCCCATATTTGGAATTGAGCAAAACATCATGATATCTGATCAATTTGCGTAGTTGTTCTTCAATGTGTGAGGAAAAGAAAAAGGTCTCAACTTCAAGAACACGACCAAGAATATTTCAATAAAGATGAGTAGCAATATGTTGGATTTGGTAGATGTTGATAGTTAGTTCACCTTTGAGAAACTTGGAGCACGAGTACTGCCCTCATTGTAAGGTATCATGGTTAGTTAGACTTTGATGAGAGCTCTTCATTTTACTCTTCAAACTCTATAGATATGACTTATTTTCATATGTCAACTAATATCTATAGGGTTTTCTTGGTATCGTAAAGAGGTGCTAGAAATACAATTGAAGACAACCAAAATATCAAGTGAAAAAGAGTTGAGGAAGACTAGGCATCTCAGATAACTTAAGTGTAAGTGAGGCGAATCGCAAGAGAAAGTAACAAAGCAAGACAATCTTGTCAATGTACGTGTAGAGTAGCTATGTAAGAATGAGTGAAGTCTAAATCCGTTAAGCCTTTGTATGATGTAATTAATGATACTATTTTAACTTCCATGAAGAGAATTTTTTTCCAATAATTAAAAATGCCCCCTCTTTTAGATATTCAAAATATGATTAATAAATAAGTAGTCTATCCATCTATCTTGGAACTTATGTTGTTTTTCATTTTTGGATCAAATTCTTCCAATTAGTAAGATGTTACATGAACAATCTCTCTTCAAGAAAAAATAAAAACCTAAAAGCTAGTGCTCATATTGCCTTGTGTATTTTACCAAAAGAAATAAACATGTTCCTTTCTATCATGATCTTTGTAGTTACTACATCTACCTTCTTTTGGTATAAAACCATATCTAAATTAGCCGCAACTCAAATACCATCCTTTTTTTTTTTTCTTATGCACCTTTTGATATAAATTGGTCTTTCTCAGTTGATTTTTGGTGGTCCATCCCTAAAATATTTACTTCATAACATTAGTAAAGCAAAATGAAAAAAGAAAAAAACATTAAAAAGCACATGAAAACAATGCACCAAAAAAGGATTAAAAAGCAAAAAAAAATCACTCATCCATATTATCAATTGATTCAACATATTGTCTTTCCTACATCATCACTCTTTCCAAACATACACACATCATATTTTACTTTGGGTACTACTTGGGCTATAATGGAGAACACCTGAAGATCCTATCTAGAAAGCCCTAAAAGAGACAACAATGGAGACAAACCACCTAACCAAGTAAAAGCTAGAAATAAGTATGAGGAGGGTGAGTTTCCGCAAGGATATCTAGGCCCTAGTGGCTCCTATGCATGTGCCCATGTACCTTTATTATTTAAATGCTTGGGTCCTCTAAAGGATATTAATTACCAAAATGTTCTTGAATGAAATTCAAGTTGTAATGAGTAATCTTGAATACTAGAGGTCTAATACCCATGCCTAGGATAATTCCAAATCCTTGATAACTAGATATGATCCCCCTTTGTTGGAAGTAAATCTTTTCTATGCGATGGCTAGATCTACTCACAGATGTAGTATAGGGTAGAAGGGTTTGTCCACCTTCTAAGATCTACAAAGCTTAAAACTGTGAAATGAAAACATAAATGAAAGGAGCACCAAGGCTTCCCAACTGGTGCTCAGCTCGGCATGGAAATAACTAAACTTGACTAAGGCTTCCCAACTAGCCAAGAATAACAAAATCACATGATCTTGCTAAGGTGGTACCCAACTAGCAAGATCTTTACACTAATTCTAATCTAACACCCAAAGGGAATTGGAAATATAAATTGTGGCTAAATAAAACATAAAGCAATAAAACGCATACCACAATAGAAACCTATGAAAAGGAGGCAAGAGGAGGCCCGAGCACCTTCCCTCAAGCTATGCACCTTTCCAAAGGAAACACAAGGAAATAGAACTTCTCAATTAGAGAGCAATTTAGCATAATCTCAAAGTGTTGTGTACATGAGAAATACCTCTCCTCTTATAGCAAGGAGGGCCTCTATAAGCATCCACTACCTTATGGGATTAGATTCTATACTAGCCATTTTAAGGCCTCTAAAAAACTTCTAACTTAGAACATAGAACTTAAGAAGTTTCTAACTTGGGACTTAAGATAACTTAGAATCTTCCTAGGCTTAAGTTTCTTAAGTCTAAGTTCTAATTCTAAGTTTAAGTTATTTTATTATATTAAGCTTCTACCCATGGACTTACAACATACATGCCATAGGAGAAGTTTATTGGCAAATACTCACATGTGGGCTTACAAAACACATGCCACGGTTTTTTTTTTTTTTTTTTTAAAATTTCACCGTGTTTGTACAATTGCTAACACCCTTGAACTATTTCTATTCTCAGAAGTGAAAACCATGAAACATTTTCTTTATTCTTTTAACTCTTTCCCAAGAGTCATCATCCTCAATCTAACCTTTTATCAAATAATAGTTTTTCATTTATTTATCTTTGGTTTTGAGTGTGTTCCCAGTTTCCAAAGGTACACTAAATGGTAAATCTTCCAACCGACTTAAATTTTCTCTAGATCCAAGTCTACCATGTTCACGTAAACTCAATTTTAATTGACTTACATGAGATATTGGATGAGGCATGAATCTACTATAAAGATCAAGTTTGTAAGCTAAAGAATGAATTTTCTTTAAGATTTGAAATAGTCAATTTCTAATGCTCCTTTGTATGCATAGTCTTATAATCTTTTTGGAGTCCAAAATATACCCCCTACTCATAGTCCTATAATGTTTTGGCTTTTAGAATATACCTAGGAGAGATGCACAAGGAACTCAAGCCAACTTAAGCAAAGAAGAATGTGATGATCCTTACATTGAGGAGTCACTAATGATGTCGAACTTCCCATCAACAAGCCTCAAAGGTGAGGAAGAATCTTGGTGGATAGATATTGGAACAAGCTCCCACTGACAAGACCCACACGACAAGTCACAAAGAGTATTTCTATCAACTCTTACCTTTTGATAGTTCTAAGAAGCTTATCATACAACAAGTGATTTTCAATGCAAGAATGAGGGAGTAGGATTAGTTCCTATGGGTCTTGAATCTACCAAGAAAGTCATGCTTGAGAGTGTGTTCTATGTTCCTAACATTACAAGGAATTTGCTAAGTGTTGTTGGACAAGCGATTCTTTCTTACAGTTGATAGAAATGCTTGCTTGATGATGAGGAGTGGAAATGCCATTGCCAATTTGAAAGGGATCAAAGATGATAGGCTTTTCAAGTTTATGCTTTTTTGGAAGCTAACCATTGTGAATTGATGGTAGAGGAGAAGCATTAGGGAAAATCTCAACTAAAAAGGGGACGTGAGAGAATGATTAGAGAGAGAAAGCATAAATGGCAATATTTTTTTAAATTTTTTTAGCTTATGGTGCTGCTTGCCATCTAACTAGTGTGGTTAACTCATTTTAATGCATACTTAATAGGTGATTAACTCTAATGAAATAAACATGCCGACTAAGCACGTTACCAAGAAGCTTTTTTTATGCATTTATGAAAGAGTTTGGTTGCGCCATATCACTAGCAGGAGGAGGCAAAGAGGATAAATTTTGGTTAGCATGGTGTTCTCTCCAACAATATTTGAAAACATTTGAAAGGGTAAATTATATAAAATCCATTGCTAATGCTTACTGATGTTCTACATGCTTGTTGAAGTTTCATGTGAATAGTTTTTCTCGTTATATGATTTAGTTTGATTTTGAAAAACAATAACATGGAAGATGAATGTTCTCCAAATGAAGAGAGAACTCTTGAATAAATTTTCCATGTTGGTACAACTATTTATAATAGCAAATGTGTCATTTGGCCACTTTCCACCCTAAAATACTAGTTTCTAAGTACTTCACCAAAAACCCAGATTTTCATGACTAGATGCAATGTATCTCAACTAGCCACTAGAAATGGGTCCAAATTAGACCTTATCAACTTCTCAAATCGCTAGAAATAGTAAGGAAACTATTTTTAGGCCTTATTGACAAAAAAGAACCTATCTCTAAGTTGAAAATTCACTTTGGCCTCAAAATTGCCAAATTAGATTAACTTAACTAGTTGACATTTTTCACACTCCTTCTTCAACTAGTTTAACCACACAACTTTGATCCATCTTAAGAGTGGTCTCATTCTAAGAATAGACCACCTCCTCTCTATGGTATTATAATTCTCAAAATAGAAACATTCATGAATGATATAGATAGTACTAGTAGTGTCCATGTTGGAAACTTCACTATTTCTTACATCAATTTTACATATCTAGCACATGAAGAACAATATAGAATGTAAAGATTGTAATCCCTCCATGCTTTTGCCTCTGACATCTCTAGAAAATAATAGAAACCAAGCAATAAATCTTAACGATACTGATCATTTTCTTGCATGCTTCCTCCATATTTGTGCTTTGTTGAAATGTTTCCTCCATAAAACTCCATGAATGAGCCTCCAAACCAATCTTGCCATAAGATATCCTCAATACTTGAGAATTTGTGCATGAATGAGTGACATAATGAGCCTCTCTAAGCCTCATTTCCATCATCAAAACCATCCAAGGGCATTATGAAAAAACCTAAAGTTTCTACGTGTCAAAGGTTCTGTATTTTTCCTTGTATTTTTTGGACTGTTGCATTTTTTAACTAAGTTTCACATAGTCTGCATATTTGAACCAAGTTTTGCACAATTCGAATTCTTTGCACTTTCTTGAAACCAACACTAAGTCAGAATATGATTTAAAACATTTTTTTGCCAACCTTCGGCTTTTTCGCATTTTCCAAAAAATGTGACAGTCTAAAATGACTAAGAATATGTTTTTGTTGACCTTCACATTTTTCCCGAAGGGCAAGCAACCGCAACCACTTGTGAAAGTACTGTACTTTAGGACCATAAATGGATCTACAAAAGATCCACAAGAGTGATTGGATGCTTGCTTAACAATCTATCAAAAATCTAGACACAAAAAAGTTGATCTAGATTGGCAATTTGACAAACAACAAGCATTCACAATCAAAAGCATTTATCAACATTGAAATCCTAGCCCACACGTGTGTAATACAGGCTCTAATACGGCCTTCAACCTGAGAAACAAGTAGAAATTGATCTGGTTTTATTTGGATCACAAAAACTCAATGTACTTAGTGAACTAGCTTGAGATTGCCAATGAGCTCCAAAAATTTTCTATCTTCTCACTATGGGAGCTTGGAATACATAGCAAATTCGGCTTCCTTCTTGAAGTTAGGTGGATTTCCAGCATGTAATAAGGAAGTTAACTCACCCTTCTTGCCCTAAAATGAAACCCTAGTCTATTTCCTAGAGTCATGCTTGGTAGATAGCTAGTTGGTCAAATTTTCACCTTAAATCTAGGATTTAGGTCCTATAAACTAGGAATCACTACCAAAATGACATGACCAACCCTATGGACTTGACCTAGCCTACATTAGGAGTGGGTTTCCACGTGGAATCTTGGCCTCACATGTGTGGAATCCACTTATGTACAAAATTTACATTATACTACATGGTGTTTGATCAAGCTAGATTTGCCAATTTTTGGCGATTATTCACACTCCTCAAATTTAGCTTGATCTATTTACAACTCTCTTGATAGATGAATGAAAGCTTTTAGAAGTGTCTAAAAAATTCAGCTACAAACAAGGAACTTTTGAGACTCCAATAGAGAATGATGTCCATGAAGGATCTTTCACCACCTCTTAAAGGATCCCTTACAAGATGTTCCACAAATGTGTCTATATACATGTAGCACACTTCAAGAACTATACATCATGCCAAGCCATGGATTCCAAGGCATTTTGTGCACTTGAAGATACATCAATAAAACTATTAAGTGCATACATAATGTTGCCAAAGACAACTTGCCTTGCTTGATCCATATGCTTGAGCCTAGATGGCTCCATCTTGATACTCAAGGTTCTTCTTGGAGTCCTTGGGTCTTGAGCTTGCTCCTCTACTTGACTTGACTCCAAAAAATCAATGAACTGAATAAGGTGTTGATCCAAAGGTGCTTCTTCAAGTTTACAAATCTTTTTGGTTGAAAACAAGTAGATTCTACAATCTCTACTTGAAGAGCAAAACACTACCATTATTCCTATAATTGAAATATGATAATCTTTAGTCCTTACATTGGAATGATCATGCTCAAAGCATGTGGACCCAAATATTTTTAATACAAATGATGTTTCATCTTTTATGACACTATTCAAACTATTACAAAAATAGTTATCCAATGAAATTGCTTTATCAACAACAAATGGAGATTTGAAAGCATCTAATTTCATTGTCTTGTCATAAAGAGTACTAAACACCATAGATCTTAAAGATAAGCAACAAGTCACTCCATGTCTACTAATACTATCCAACAAGTACTCAAAGATAGTAGACTCTCCAATGCTCACCACCCTTGCAAAATGCACACTTGAATGGACAATTTGCATGCAATTTGATGACTCAGCCATTGTCATTGAGGACTCCCTTGGAACTCTCATGCTTTGAGGCTGATCCTCAAGATCTTCCTCCTTTTGATGCTCCTCCTCAATGCAAGCAAGATCACACTTTGCCAAGATCTCCTCTTGAGTGATCTCCTCATTTGCCAAGCTCATTCTTTCAAAAGCAACACTAGCTTCCAACTTAAACAATCTTCCATGTTTAAATCCCTTTGCAATGCAAACATCATTCTTCAAGATGAAGCAAACACCATGCTTAAAGTGGACATCCAAACCACTTTCTAAGAGTAGACCAACACTAAGCATATTCTTGGTGATTGATGGTACATAAAGAACATTTTCTAGATCCATGCATTTTGAGGATTCTAGACACAAAGAGATGGTGCCAACACCATCTATCCTACGCTCTTCATCATTTGCAGTAAAGACAAACATTTTAGCATCATTGAACGAGTGTAAGGATGAAAAAAAGTCCTTTTCACAAGACATGTGGGAGCTAGCCCCACTGTCGATCCACCAATTGTCTCTTGAATTGCTATTGCTTGTTGGTGAGGATGTAGATGCCATCAAGAATACATCTACTTCATCCTCCTCCTCCTTTGCAAGGTTTCCTTGTTTGTCCTCCTCCACTTGTGCTCTTAGTCTCTTGTAGCATTCAGATGCATAATGCCCCTTCTTTCCACAAAAGAAGCATTTAAGCTTTGACTTGTCCTTTGAACTTGATGCATCATCCTCTTCTTTGGCCTCCTTTGGATGCTTTTTCTTTCCATTGGTCTTCTTTTTGCCCTTGAATGAGAAATTGGCTTTCTCATCACCATCCTGCAAAGACAAGGAACTCATCCTAGATTTTGCATGGAGCATCCTACACTCTCCAGCCACTAATACACTGTGAAGTTTTTCTATAGTTGGCAAAGTGTCTTGGATGGCAAAACTTTGGACCAAATTTGCAAAGTCATCTCCTAGAACATTAAGGACAATTTGTACAAGCTCTCCATCATGAATCTTCTCTCCAATGGAAGCCAACTCCCTCTTTAGAGACTTGATTCTAAGTACATAATCATGTGCACTCTCCTCACTTCTCTTCATGCTTTGCAAAATCTGATTTCTAAGCATGAGTACTCTTGAAGTGCTACTAGATTCATAGATTGATTTTAAAGACTCCCAAGCCTCTTTAGCACTAGTACAAGCTGATACTTCTCTCAACAAATCATTGCTCACATTCATCTTCACACAATGAAGTGCAAGCCTAGATCTCTTCTTGTATCTAGCTAACTCCTGTGCACCTAGAGGTTCATCTTCATCTTCAATCAAGAACTCATAAAGGTCTTGGAGCACCAAGAGTGACTCCATCATAACCTTCCAAATAACATAATTTGTAGAATTCAATCTCTCACTAGCTTCTAGAAGGTATGCTCCAGCAGATCCCATCTTACTAGTGACTTCTACAAACAAGAAATAGATTTGATTGACTTGAAACTCACAAAGGTCTCATACTTGTAGTATTTCACTCAAATTTGATTTCTAATCCAACAAATGGACTTATAATCACAGTTCTATCACTCCCTCACAAAGCTGGAATGAAGAGAAGATGAAGTGAAAACTGATTTCAAACAAATTTTGCCAAGAAATGAATTTGATTGTCTCTAGAAACTCACTAAGGTCTATCTCTTGTAGTTTTTCACTCAAATTAGATTTCTAATCCAACAAATGGACTTATAATCTCAGTTCTAGCACTCCCTCACAAAGTTGGAATGAAGATAAGATGATGTGAAATCTACTTACAATCAAATCTTGCCAATTTTGGCTATTTTTGGACAAAAAAATGACTTAATCTCTTTCTTCCTTCTTGGTGTACTTTCAAGACCTGTTTTTAACCTTAATAGGACTTGAAATCAGCCTAGATTAATTAGATTCTATAAAACAAATTCAAATCTAGTCAATGGCAAATGATCTTGTAGATTATCCTAGGACCTCCACCAAAAATCACACCAACAACTCACAAATTGAATTTTTTTGGATCAAATGAATACCATGCATTAAATGCAGGTTCAGAGGTGTCCACACATGTGGACAGTACGGATTTGGACCCCTACCAAGTTTGGGATCAAATCTCCTCACCAAAATCAAGATTCTAGCTTGCCCTCTCAATACTAGCTTTTAGCACCAAAACTTGCTAAAAATGGATTTGCATTAGATCAATGGCTTATGCTCTTGTACTTGGCTCTGATACCATGTGAAGGTACTGTACTTTAGGACCATAAATGGATCTACAAAAGATCCACAAGAGTGATTGGATGCTTGCTTAACAATCTATCAAAAAACTAGACACAAAAAAGTTGATCTAGATTGGCAATTTGACAAACAACAAGCATTCACAATCAAAAGAATTGATCAACATTGAAATACCAGCCCACACGTGTGTACTACAGGCTCTAGTACGGCCTTCAACCTGAGAAACAAGTAGAAATTGATTTGGTTTCATTTGGATCACAGAAACTCAATGTACATAGTGAACTAGCTTGAGATTGCCAATGAGCTCCAAAAATTTTCTATCTTCTCACTATGGGAGCTTGGAATACATAGCAAATTCGACTTCCTTCTTGAAGTTAGGTGGATTTCCAGCATGTAATAAGGAAGTTAACTCACCCTTCTTGCCCTAAAATGAAACCCTAGTCTATTTCCTAGAGTCATGCTTGGTAGATAGCTAGTTGGTCAAATTTTCACCTTAAATCTAGGATTCAGGTCCTATAAACTAGGAATCACTACCAAAATGACATGACCAACCCTATGGACTTGACCTAACCTACATTAGGAGTGGGTTGCCACGTGGCATCTTGGACTCACATGTGTGGAATCCACTTATGTACAAAATTTACATTACACTACATGGTTTTTGATCAAGCTAGATTTGCCAATTTTTGGCAATTCTTCACACCACATACCGCAAGGATACCGCCAGTCAACAAATGCAGTCCATATGCGGCTTCAACTCACGAAGGAGAAGAACCGTCCAAGCGCTGCACCTGCCCCTCCTACGATCTGTTTGCGGCCACGACAACTTGTGAAGGACTTCACGCTCGATTGCGACTGAAGCTCATGATGCAAACAACTACCAAGAAACCACAATGGCCTCAGTTTTGGTCATCATGCGGCTGCAATAGCGGTGCATCTTCACAATCCCAATACATGGATGGACAACAAAGTACCAGAGCAAGCAACGGGTTGCACGATCTACAACAATGGGCATCCAGAAGTTAAGAATAAGTCTAAAACTGTTCTTTTAATCTTGTAACTTAAATTAATCATCTCTCCTGTTCTTCTATATATAGGATTAACAAGAGTGATGAAAAAGGTTGTTGAAGTTGTTGATGAGTGTGAGTACTGCAGTAGCAAACACATAATGTTACACAGATAGATACAAAGGTAGCAAGCAGTAGCTAGTTACGAGTTTATTCGTGAGAGAGGATATCTCTCTTGCGTCGACACGCTGATCTGGGAAACAAATAACGCTCAACGTTTTTGTTGTAAGCTTGATTCTGATAATAGATGAGTTACAACATTTTTTTTGACATGTGCAATCTGTGAATTGTTTATGATGCTTGCTTGCAGTAGATATAACTTCTGTTGTTCCTTAGTTATTGATTGTTGATAAAACATTATCTACCATTCGCTAATTAATATCATATCTGCAGTGTCAGTCTGGAAGAGATTAGATCATAGTTTGTAGTAGTAGCTAGAACTAAATAGATCGGCCTCTATCTGAGCTTTGCATCAGGAATTTGATTCCAACACACTAGTTCAAATATGAAGAACAATATGACTAGTTTCATCATATCTTGACAATTTGCACACATTCCCATGAAATTGCTCAAACATGATAGTTCAAAAAAAAGATGAATAAGTTTGCATTCTTAATATTCAAGAAATGCAAAAGTGGATTCCAAGATATGAAGAGGCCAAAGCTCATAGAATGACTGCTCAAGCTATATTTAGGAGAGGCCATAGAAGATAACTATACCAACATGAGCTTGCTGTTCTCCCCAAGAACATGACACTTGATTGGCTATGCGATGCTCTTGGACAAGCCACAACAAATCATGAGAGAGAGAGAGAGAGAGAGAGAGAGAGAGAGAGAGAGAGAGAGAGAGAGAGAGAGAGAGAGAGAGAGAGAGAGAGAGAGAGAGAGAGAGAGAGAGAGAGAGAGAGAGAGAGAGAGAGAGAGAGAGAGAATTTGCAAGGGGATGTGATTTTCATAGAAGCTATATATATATATATATATATATATATATATATATATATATATGTATGTATGTATGTATTCTATATCATTCACATGCAATTTAGCAACATAGCTTATCTATGATTTATACATCAATCAAAGTTTATCTAATTTCACTAATATGTTTTGTTCTTTTTTGTTCAATACAAAAAATACAATGCATTGTGGACGTATAGATATTTCATGTGGAGCATGTTGATAAAACTAGAAACACATATGATTGTGGAGTCATGGCAAACTTTACTCAAGAGAGTCGAGGTAGCACTATTGACACCAACATGATCTCTTCTCAACTTAATTATTGTGGGACAATCCATGTTATATTGGAAGTTGGATTTGGACAATCGAAATTTTTTATATTTGATGTAAAATGGTTTAAGGTTATGTGAAAAATTTGTCAACTAGTTAAGTTGTATAATGTGGCAATTTGGAGGCCAAAGTGAATTAACAAATTAGAGATACATTTATTTATGTCATTAAGTGACTAAAAATAGTGTCCCTGCATTAGCAAGTATATAGGTGGATTAGGTCGAATTTGGACCTACTCTAATTGGTTAGAAGAGATACATTGAATGTAGTCAAGTTATCTAGCTTTTTGGAGAAGTTTTTAGAAACTTTCATAAGTTGATAAGCGTAGGCAACAATAGGTCAAGAGGCTATTATAAATAGGCACACAAGTGTGGGAGAAATTCACCTCTCTCATTCTTCTCTCATTCATTCTTATGGAAGATATCTCTTTGGGTTTCTACATATATCTCTTGCATCTTGGTGGTGATATAGTGAATTTTTGAGTGTAGGATGTTGATTTTCTTTTATATATGGATTCACACATGTGAGGAGGAACTCCAGTGGTGCTCGTTTCTACAACACAGTTGAGTACATTAGCATTGGCTATTTCTCAACTAATGGGAGAACATCGATGCTCCATTACAACAATGTTGGTTGCACGGATTTTTCCAATCACTTTGACTATCCTGCAGTTACCAAAAAAAATTTAAAAATCCAATGACTAGTTCGGTGGCTTGCCCATATCAAAAGCCATTATAGCTTATAAATAGATTAATTGACATGTTTTCACACCCAGCAGATTGGGTTTTAGATTTATTTAGCGGTAGTGGACTACTAGTACATGCGCTATCCAAAAAGGCAAACATGTCGCAACTATAGAACTAGATTCCACTTTGATATGTTTTATAAAAATGAGATTGATAGGGATTTTAGTTTTGCCGGATGAATTCCACGAGGTGGGCAAAATGGGACCAGATGAAGGAGTGGTCCCATTATGCAAGGAGCCTCAACCAGTCTAGAGCCATTGAAGTCAATCCAAACGACTTAGTGGAAAACTTTTGAATGTACTTCAAATATTATCAATAAAGTGACTTGTATATTTTCTATTGAGTATTTCAAAAATGAGATTTATCTTCATTGTGAATTGCAATTATTTTGTCTTACAAAATGAATTGAACAATGTTGAACATTGTGTGAGTATCAAATTTTATTTAACTCTCGCATTTGACAATGATGTTTGCAAGTGTCAAAATTTTTAGCTTAAATTAAAAACAAGCTTTTAATAAAAGATTAAAATCTTTTAAAGTGTATGTTTTTGAAAAAAAAGTTAATTAAATATTCTTTAAAAATCTTAATGTACACAGTTAAGCAATTATTGTTCATTGCTTCAAATTCCAAGGATTTTATTTTCTGCAAATTTGTAATGATTTTAGACCACAATTTTAAGAATACTCACATCAAATCCAAAATATCTCCAAAATATAACATTGTAGAAATAATCAGTTAGTCAGTTAGATTACATTGTAGAAATAATCAGTTAGGGACGATAAAAAGATAAACTAAGATAAAAATCATTTTAGCTCATGGGATAAGCACATGGGATAACAAGAGATACTCGTCACGCACCTTCACTAGGCACTCTCAACCAATACAATTTTTTTAACTAGATGTGTCACCTTATTCAATTTCTTTTTTGATCAATAGTGGATGTTTGACAAGACTTCAAAATTTCAAAGTATCCTTTGTTGTATGACAATATACAAAGGGATGTGCATTAAAGTCATCCATATCTTTGTGTTTGTTTGTACAATGTTACAAATTGCATGATCTCAAGCATAACATATCAACAAGCAGGGCCCATCTATAAGCTTGCTACTCTCACTTGCTTATTTCCATGCATGAATTAATCCTCCTGGAAGAGCAAGAGTGAAAGGTTGAGAACTTTGTGGGTTGAACACACAAGTATAGTGCAAGAGAGGTGACTGCTGTGGTTCTTGTTCTCGGAGAAAGAATCAGCTGAGCATCTATCCATCCGGGAGCAGTCACTCAGTCACTGTTGTTGCTGTTGTGCCTTCCTATACGTGGACTGTTGAATAGACACTGGATAGGACATGGAATGAGACTCCTAGTTGGTATCAACGATGCTGAGGTGAATGGACCTACACCACATGTAGAGTGCTATTCATATATTTTTACCCTGTCAAAATCAAAGTGGATGTACTTTGTTGATCCCCTGCAGAAGGAAGAAATCAGCAATTTTGAAACATTCAACCGCAACGCATTTGCTTGGCCAATTTCAGGAGTGGTGACTAGTTTCCGTCAGGAAATGGATGAGCTATACCATCAGGTAGTTGAGCTGCACAAATTCGTTGAGCTGCACGAATTAGTTGATGCGGATCTAGAATCTTATGGCTCCGTACTGGGCATGCTTTCTTTGACTATATTATATGTTCATTCATTCACACCGACATCAGTCAGTCTTCGTGTCTCTCTCTCTCTCTCTCTCTCTCTCTCTCTCTCTCTCTCTCTCACACACACACACACACACACACACACACACACACCCACACACACACATTGGAAGACGAGAAGCATTGCTTTAAATGCCAAAAGTTCATCCTCAGGTGGCTAGAAAGCTTGTGCTCATGACCTTTGCACCTCCTTGCTCTCTTTCTATCACCTCAATTGCTCTCTTTCTATCACCTCATGTGCACCATTGGAAGGGCATTTTTTTTGAGTGCGGCATTGAATGCCTATGCAAAATTCATCTTCAAGTGGTTAGAATGCGCACAAGCTTTAAAGCCTATTCCCACGGCCTGGTAAGTTGTTGGAAATAATTTTGCGAGATAAGTCGATCTTACAAAGCTTTTCTGAGATGTACTAGAAAAGTGCCATAGAACAGATTTTAGCTTTCCTCTCATTGAGATCTATCGATCACTTTATCATTGACAACTTTCCGCATGAGAATATGACTATTGATCTATTCAAAAACTCATATGTTTTGCTAGAAAATAGGACTTCGTTAGTCATCAAGGATTGGGTAATTATCAGTTACACTTTTCGCAATGTTATGTTTACCTCAAGCTCCCATTTTTTGACACTACTTGTTTTGTTTTTGTTTTAACCAAAATATTGATGATATTCATTTTGTTCGATAATTATAGTACCTTATATTCAATTTTTTATTGGAATGATGTCTTTTTATAGAAATAACAATATGGTTAAGACTTGTTCATATCATATAAATTGCTTGTAAAATTTGTTTGGATTCCAAGAGAGTTGAGAAATTACCTAAATTTAGATTGGAAAACAAGCTAAAAAATCAATTTTCTTTTCAAAAATGTCCATTTTGAATTCTTGAAATCACGTTGGCTTTTAAATGCATTTGTAAATTCAATGCCAAAAACTATAATAGGTATAAATATGACTTGAAAAAAAAACTTGCATATGAATTTAAAGTTTATAAATTGGAACTTATAAAAAGGTCCAAATCCATATTTTGAACTATGATGTCATGGTGACACCATAGTTCTTACAATGTAAGTAAAAGAAAAGGAAATACACTCCCCGTCCCTAGGTGGGTACTTTCTAATAGCAAAGAAAACAATTGTAGTGAATATCAAATCAAGTTGAAAACAAGAGCCATGATGAAAAACTATCGTAGATCAAACTACTTTGAAGCTCTTGATTGCTAACAAACATAATCAATATGGACTAGATGACATCATCATTCAGATGTAAAGGGAGACCAATCAACTTTGATCAGATTCATTACAAGCTAATCATAATCATAATCATAATCTTGTTTTTACACAATTATCAAGAACATATTTTACCATTAGAAGAAAAAATATATGTAGAAACAAACTTTTTTCAAAAGGTTAAATTAAAAAGAAATTTTTTTTTTCTGATAATGCCATGACATGTGATTTAGAAATTTAAAATGAGCCTTTAAAAAAATTTTGTTTCATAGGTTGTTGGAAATAATTTTTTGAAAGATAGCCAATCTTAGAAAGCCTTTCTACAATGTACTAGAAAAGTGCCATAGAACAAATTTAAGCATTCATCTCATTGCGATCTATCGATCACTTTATATTTGACAACGTTCCGCATGAGAACATGACTAATGATCTATTTAAAAAATCATATGTTTTGCTAGAAAATATAACTTCGTTAGTCATCAAGGACTGGGTTATTATCAATTACATGTTTTTCAATGTTATGTTTACCTCAAGCTCCCAATTTTTTACACCTGTTTTTTTTTTTCCACACAATGTTGATGATATTTGTTCCGTTTAATTTATAGTCAATTTTTTTATTGGAATTACGTCTTTTTATAAAAATAACAATATGGTAAACAATCGTTCATATCATATAAATTGTTCGTGAATTTTGGTTGGATTCTGAGAGAGTTGAAAAATTACCTATTTTAAAGTTGGAAAACACGCTAAAAAATCAATTTGTTTTTTCAAAAATGTCCATTTTGAATTCTTGAAACTACATTGGTTTTTAAATGCATCCATAAATTCATTGCCAAATTTTCTATTCAAATCGGATTCAATTTGGCTAAAGAATAGTAAAAATCTTAAAAAAAGTAAGGACCGTGTCCAAAACGACAAAATCTAGTTAGCAAACTTTCTATTTTTATTGCGCTTAATGTCGAGTTAAATAGGACAAGTTATGCATGAAAGCATAAAAACTAGAATAGATTGAATTATAACTTTAAGAAAAAAAAAACTTGCATATAAATTTAAACTTTATGAATTGGAATTTATAAAAAGATTCAAATCCATGTTTTGAACTATGATGACATCATAGTTCATACAATATAAATTTAAAAAGAAAGAAAGATACTATGCTCCTCTTCCAAGCTCTGTTGAATTATTCTCTTGATTATCAACTAATCGTTTTTAATCTTCATCCACTACCTTATCCAGCTCTACAGTTTTATGCATGTTTCTATTCAGTCTGTAGAAATAATTGGGAATTGCTTTGGATGGATGCCAGCTCATGATGGCCAAGTGGCCATTAAGATCTACGACCTAATTAGTTGTCCTACTGGACTTGCCGCATTTTTGCTTTGTATAAATAGCTTATCATACGTCTATTATTTTCAATCAAGTAGCAGCTCTCTCAAGCTTTCAAGCTTGAACACTCTTGAGCATTCTAGCTCAGTTCTTTAGAGTTCTTTTAGAGTTTTGCTATTAGCGCTTGCTGCTTATCAACAAAAGTGCAAATTCAAATAGAGATCTTTAATCTAAGAGATAGCTTAGGATACGCGATTTCATGCATCTCTGTGATAGTTTTGTAGTTGATAAATCTCATATTGCTTTTGTTTGATAATTCATTGTTTGGCTACGTAATCACTGTAGTATTGACGATTTCAAAGTTACTTACTATAAGATTGAATGTGACTTTTATCATTATGTTTTGTTTAATATTGATAGGCATAGTCATGCATTAGAAAAGCAGGCTCCATTCTACGGCACTCGATAAGTCGTTCACAAGCTTCGACTTGTCGTTATTGCATTATCACCTCTCTCCAACATGGTATCAGAGCTCTAATATATAATATCAAAGCGTACCTTCATAATATTAGAGCGATCTGTTACACCAAGGCTCTAATACTTCGTATCTTTCGCAATATCAAATCGATATTATATTCTTCAATTTGTGGTACCAAATTTTAGTATTGGACAGTTGATTTCCAATTGTAGCGCATCACGGTATCTCTATCATAATGTCATCGATATATCAACAGACTGAAGTTCCAGATGGATTCTAAGAGTAAAGCCGATCTTACGCAGACAAACTTAATGGATCCAATCACTACTTTTGGAAATCTAAGATGAAGACTTTCCTAATAGCCACTGAGTTGTGGGATGTTGTCACATGTATAGAAGAGAAGCCTAGAGATGACACAACCGACTCAAAATGGAAGTCAAAAGATGGTAAAACCTTCGCACTTAATATTCTCGATATATCAGACACTCAGATTGGCCACATAGCTAAAGCTCAAACTTCAAAAGAAGTATGGGACATCCTGAGCTCACTATATGATGTGAGGGATGTAACTTCTAAGTTACGTCTACGAAGAAATTTTTTCACTCTCAAAATGTCAAATGGTGATTCACTTCAGAATCATGTTAACCAGTTTAAAAATCTCTTGCAACAGATGGTCGTTGTTGGCGGTCGTTGTCATATCAGTCATAGACGATCAAGACGCAATCATGACATTGCTTTTAAGCTTGCCCTTTACATATGAGAACAAGGTGATGATCATATCGACACACTCAAATTTTACTCAAACTACTCAATATGGAAAGTGAGGATGGAGTCACTCCTAGTGCTCCAATATATGTTTGATATTGTATTAGTTGAAGAGGATGATCCTCTTGGATGACAAGAGTTGGTAAAGCACAAGAAGAGGGCTAGACTAGCATTGCATTAAGATGAATGTTAGTAATGACCTTCTAAAGGAAGTGTTTGTGAAATTATAAAAGCCATCTATCTTGAGGTTTGGGGGTCCTCTTTTAAAACCACTCATTGTACACATGTAAATAAGTGATTAGGCCAATTTTTAGAAGTGGTTGTAGTGTAGGCTAGTTACACTTGGCTTGATGCTAGAGGATTAGTGGCATAGCACCTGTTGATCTCATTTGTCAATTTGGGACAATCATGTTGTGAGGTGCACCAAAATGGTCCAATCATTGTTAGAGGTGGCATGTAGGAGGTCCAATCATAGTAAGAGGTGGTGCTTTTAGAGGTCCAATAAATTTGCTTCATTACCATACTCTTGGATCTCGAGCTACTATGAGTGTGAGTGACGATGAGTCCATACTAAGTTTTTTGTAGCAAGATCTTGATGTAGCAAGCTCCAACACTTAGTTTTTGTTTACATTATCTTTGTTGCATTCTCTCTCTACCCAAGAGCAAGCCAGATATATACTTAGTTTTTTTCATGGAAAGTGTCCTTTCATTATGTGTGATGAATGGTTGGTGATGGATGCATCTGTAGATTGCTCTTGCCTTAGATTTTTGAGCTAGTATGCTTGTATCTCAATCTAGATTGATCTATGTGCAATCACACAAATCTTAGGAGATTATTCACATTGTTTGAAATGGCTTGAAATCTAGTTTTGGAGGGTGTGTTGCATCTCGATTTCTATCATAGGGATGTTTGGACCAAGAGGGATCTAAATCATCTTGATTGGAATAATGCTAGCACTATACAGAATTTAGTGCTCATACACATATGAGAGTCAATCAAATTTGACTTGATGGTGCATCTCCAAGATTGATTGAAAATTGGTGTATGATATTTGTTTCAACTCAATTGGATGTGTCTTGTGGAAGTTATATCCATTTGAATCAAGGTAGGTAGGGCACCTATCATGGTTGGACACATCAAGTTTGACTCACATATAGCTTCTTGTTTGATAAAAAAACTCATGTTTTAGCTTGCCAATCTTGACTAGGTGAGATCTAGGTGTGATTTTGAGTCCAAGGCCACATAGTTTTATATAAATCAAGTAGATTTGTGTGTTTTGTGCCATATTTGAGTGCTCTACACGTGCTTAGAAGAAGGTGGATCAAAATCTTGCTGTTTTTTATTTTTGACGTGAAGCTAGATCTAAATTGTGTGAGATTGTCATAGCTATTGAGATTGTAGTCTCATATTTGTTGCAAGATCTCAATTGATTTTGGTTGGACACCATTATCAAAGCATATTTTGGGAGAGAAGCAACACTTGTACTTTTTTTTTCGTCCATTACAAGTGACTTCCATGGGGTCCTTTCTCTTGGAGCAAGGAGAGAGATTGAACACCTTCAACTATTCTATTTGGAAGGTGAGGATGGAATCAATTTTGATTCTCCAAGATGTGATGGATATTGTACTTGGACTTGAGGAGGAGCCTCAAGTGCTTAAAGAAGTCCAAAGGTACGAGAAAAGGGCAAGAACAAGAATGGCCCTTCACTACATCAAGATGAATGTATCCAATGAAGTTTTGAGAGAGATTAGTAGTTGCACCTCGGCCAAAGAGGCTTGGGACACCCTCAAAGTCATTTATGAGGCCAAGAACACTTCTAGATTGCTCACTCTTAGGAAGCAAATCTTCCAAAGCTATAAAAAGAGTGATGAAAGTGCCTCAAATTTTGTCATGAGAGTAAAGGATCTTCATAGAGAGCTTCCATGCATAGGTGATCATTTAAATCAAAGTGAATTAGCTCAATTCATCCTTAATGGATTGAAAGATGAAAACATTGTCCAATACTATGCAATCAAGGAGGAGCTTCCAAGTTTGGAAGCAGTTCAAGGAGTCCTCATTTCTAAAGAATGTAGGCAAGACTCACAAGCTCTTGAGATTCAACAAGCTTTCACTGAAGGATGGTGGAGAGGACAAAGCTTTATGAATCAAAGAAAAGCCAAAGCGGAGGAGCAAAGGACAACAACAACATTTCAAGAAGGACAAAGACAAAGCCAAGGATGGAGATGAAGACCATTCATCCCAAGCTTCAACATCTAATGGGAAGAAAAAGAAGATCAAGTGCTTATTTTGTGCCAATAAATCCACTTTGTTGCTAATTGCTTCAAAAAGAAGAATCAATTCAAGCAAGCTAACCTCACTAATGAAAAAGAGAGTGATGCGATAGAGAGTGATAGGGAGGATTCACTAATGATGTCTAGTTTTTTTTCCTCTTCCTTCAAGAAAGATTACTTTTGGTGGATTGATAGTGGGGCTAGTTCCCATATGTCTAGTTCCAAAAGTTCATTTTCTAGTCTCAAGCCTTATGAATGTGTCAAAAAGTCTATCTATAATACAAATGATATAGAGTGTAGTATTGAAGGTGTAGCGGGTATTTCCTATCCACCTTCAACCCTAGATCCAAACACATCAAGCATCAAATGATATGAGAGGATTAACATGTTGTCACCACGCGAACATTCACTCCCATGGGAGCAATAGCATAGTTCAGATTCAAGCACATGCTTAAGATTCCACAATTAACACTAAGATTAATACTACTCAAGAAAAGGTAAAGCTTACCTCTCTCTCTCTCTCTCTCTCTCTCTCTCTCTCTCTCTCTCTCTCTCTCTCTCTCTCTCTCTCTCTCTCTCTCTCTCTCTCTCTCTCTCTCTCTCTCTCTCTCTTTCAAAAAGTATAATAAAGATCAATCCCAACAATCATTAAATCCAATAAATAACAAATCCAATTAAAGCATGAGATGAAGAAAGGAAGAAGAGCAAGGACATCCGATTTCAATTCCTAAGAGGTTCAACCTACTTTATTAAAATGAACATGTGAAATGAATTACAAAGCACCACTCTATATATTAGATTTTAGGGCTTTGGCCTAAAATCCTATGGGTCAGTTTCCGGGTCAGTTTCCCCTCCCTTGTTATTTGATATTTGAAATTTGGGGGGAGCCAAGTTCATTTAGCAACTGTCTCAGCCATACAACTTCATTCACATTCTTTGAAGCTGCTATATACTCACTTCGAATGAAGATTGTGTCACAAGTGTTTGTTTTTTGCAAACCCAGCTTACTAGCCCTCCACACAAAACAAACCCAGCTTACTAGCCCTCCACACATCATGAAGCATTCGCCAGTGACTGATTTACTATCATCTTTCGAATTTGCCCTCAGTGCTCCCATCTGATCTCAGCTTTAACTTGTAGACCCATTTGCAGTCTACAATTTTCCTTCCTTCTGGTAGATTCTCAAGTGTCCATGTTTTATTCTTATGCATTGAATCTATTGTGATGTGCCAAATGCCAAACTAATAGCAACTACAATGATAGTAAAGCTAAAAGCAAGTAGATAACAAGACAATCAAGATAGCATGTCCATAGAAAGCTAGAAACATGGAGATATCCATTGAATCATACTAGCAATGAAAATAAGAGTACAAAGCCATGGAAAATGAGCATGAATTCATGTGGATAGGGCACATGAGACCTAGCAATGGAGATCTCCATAGCTCATATTCACAAGGAGGAAGCAAGACGCTCTCACTTGCAAATGAGCCAAAAGATTCACAAATTGATGTCTCTTGTCTAGTTGTAGACAATGCTCTTACTTAACTTAACTATCTTGAGGGATAATCACTAAGAAGCAAGAGAGTAAGCAAGAAAACTAATTAATCCACAACACAGAAGAAATCAAAACATGCTCATAGAAATTTCACTCAAGAACATTGCCATGAACAAGGAGCTTAGCAACCATCAAGACTCGTGGAAGATCTTCTTTATTCACTCAAGAGAACTTGATAATATACTCAAAGCTCTGGCCGAGTATCTTGGGGATTCGTCAGAATCAGCCAACACTGCAACAACATAGTGATGACTCTTGAAAGAGTCAATTCTGGATGAGTCGTGATGATCATCACCCAGCTGTCATAAGAGCTTGGCAAGCTTCTAAGCAGTTGCATCACTGCGTCTTGATTGTCTATGACAGATCCGACAACAGCCATTTGTCTTAGCAGGTTCTTGAATTGATTAATGTGATTCTGCAAAGAATCACCATTCGTCATCTTGAGGGAGTAGAATTTCTTCCTGAGATGAAGCTTGGAAGCTATATCTCGCACTTTGTATAGTGTGCTCAAGATGTCCCAGACTTCTTTCGATGTTTGAGCCTCAGATACATGGCCAAACTGGGTATCCGTGATGTTGTGGATGATCAGCGTGAAAGTCTTTCCATCCTTCAGCTTCCATCTGGCGATTGTTGCGTCATCTGCATCGGGTTTCCCTTCTGCATCTGTAACAACGTCATACAATTCTTTAGCCATTAGTATAGTTTTCATCTTAAATTTTCACAGATGGTAATTGGCTCCATCAAGCTTGTCCATGATAGGACTAGCTTTCCCTTGGGAATCCATGTGGAAGAATTAGTCTAAGTGATAGGAGAAACTATCAGTGACCTAAGTATGAAAATTTGATATTGAAAATACTAAACAAGAAAACAATTACTCTATTGTCTAGTAGAGTCTTGTATTGTGAAAGCTTATCAAGCTATGAAAATAGCTTTGATACCATGCTGGAGAGAGAGAGAGAGAGAGAGAGAGAGAGAGAGAGAGAGAGAGAGAGAGAGAGAGAGAGAGAGAGAGAGAGAGAGAGAGAGAGAGAGAGAGAGAGAGAGAGAGAGAGAGAGAGAGAGAGAGAGAGAGAGAGAGAGAGAGAGAGAGAGAGAGAGAGAGAGAGAGAGAGAGAGAGAGAGAGAGAGAGAGAGAGAGAGAGAGAGAGCGGGGGGGGGGGGGGGGGGGGTCGTGTGTGAGAAATGAAAATTAGCTCAAAAGGTAAGACAAACACAAACGAGAAATGAAACACGAATGAGAAATGAACTCGAACGGAAAGTGTTCGTGCATAGCAGAACGAGTTATACGACTCTCTTCGTAAGCATGACTATGCCTATCAAAACAAACAGAGCGTTAGTGATGGAAATAACAATCATTCTTGATTACGCAGCCAAACATTAATAAATGAAGCACCAGAAGAATAACTTTTCGCAAACAGCAAGACAAATTATGTGTCCCGAATGATTCCTGAAGAGCTAGACTTGGCTCGACTGATAATTAGTTACAAATGATTCGCGAAAGACAAGACTAAATGTTAGTCGTCTATTACCAAAATGAGCAACCCGAAAAGTCAGACAAAATGAATGATAAGCATAGCAATATTAACACAGATCTGAACGCAGAACAAAGAACTGTTATCAGATTAAGTATATCAAATATACATGTCAATAATGCGGTAGAGCACAAGACAATAGCGGACGAAACGACATGCTCCACGAAGCTTGTTTCAATCTGTAAAGAAATGAAGCCTTAATACTGACAATAAAGAATCAATGTACAAGGCATCTATTTTGTCTATATCTCTGATGAGTTTCTAATGCTAATCTACATACACTCTACTCTTCTCATCTTCAATCGTCAGGCTGAATACACAAATGGTATTCGATATATACATATACATAATGTTACAAGTGTGTAGATGAAGAAAGTACAGGGTTGATGTGCTGTCTGTAGGAGATCGTGGGTGGCTGCAATCGTTGTCCAGTCTGTTAGTGCAGCTGCATGGGGTGAGCGTGAAAAGAGTGCGACATCATCCTTTGCTGAGATGAACGTTGGTTGTCACCAGAACACGTGTAAAAACACAGTGTCGTGATTCTTTTGTCTTTTCTTCACCTGTGAGAATTTGCATGTTAATATGCAGACTGCGCGACAACGCGAGTAAATATGCAGCATGAATGGAGGCAGATTAAAATGGGATTTAGGAGAGTAGAGGAAGTAAATCCAACATTGCTTATCCAATTCCCTTGGATTCTTGGTTTTGTCTTGCATCCAACTCTTCTATCGTAACTGCCAATCCATGTTGTTTGACCAATTTGATGAAGAAAATCACAATTCTATTATAAACAATGATAGTCATGAATTGTTGTTCGTATATAAATGCTCCATATGAAGTAGCCGACATGAATATTGACACTATGTTGTATGATGAAGCATATCTCTGGGCATACTATTGACGAAATTATATTTCTTCAAATTTGGTCAATATCTCATTCATAGATGGTTGTGAATATTTGACTTGATTGACCTCAAAAATGGACTCTCGTCTCAAAATATAAAATTTGCAGTCGCCCATATAAATCCTTGAAGCATCAATCTCAAACAGTGAAAATACCTTCCAAAGTTGAACCAGGGATTTGATGTTTCGATTGTTCCAAATAACCATTGATGAACAATCATTGTTGACATTACTCAATAGAAGATTGACCAAGCTACCATCTACTAAGCAATGCAAACTTCTCCAAAGAAACTAATACAAATTGCTGGCATATTTTAAAGTCAGTTTCTGATAGAGTGTTGGTTAACTGAGAGAACATTTCCAATCATTATTCACATCCATACATTCTGGATAAGTGCATGAATTAGATATTGGCAATTGAATTCTAGAAAATACATAAGAATAGGGTTCTCCAATGGAAGCCACTTGAATCTCTTGACTAATGGATCCATGAGGCATCAAACAATAATCCAGAGTATTGATATGAGTTGGATTTCCATGGAATCATGAAATCTCTTCATTGTGGACAATATCCTTGTTGCTTACCTCAGACTCCGCTAGATTGTTATTCAAAATAAAAATATTCTCAAAATCTCACAAATCAAATTGAAACGGTTCGCATATCAGATCCTTTTCGTGGCTACTTAATTCCAATCCATATAATATCGGTGCCATATAATCTCCATTCTAAAAGTTTGGTAAATGCCTTGATTGAGTTTCTTTGAACATAGCAATATTGTCAATTTGATGGCCCATAGTCGCTTGTCCATTGATCAGATTAAGACATTGATGTAGGCATGTTCCAGACTTTGATGGTTAAAGTCATACTCACCATCACAAAGTTATTCACCAGGTAGGCAGTAGCCTGGAGGACAGGATTACGAATGGCTTCCAGAAGATAGCCATCGTTTGTGTGGTACTGGTTTAGCTGGGTGTCAACAAATGGATTTATGGCGGCATTTGTTTGTTTGTGGGATGGAACAGGGCGTGGGCCAAAAACTTTTTCTATTGCAGCAGGGGTGGCCTCCGATACTAGCACGTTGTGCACTACCCCTTGGAAGGTGATATAAAATTTAGCCTTGGCTTCGTTCCACCAAAAGACATGCTAATTTTGTTTGAGAAGGCTATGGCATGAATTTCCATCGCCTTGAGAAAAGGCTCAATGAGGTTCACCCATTCAACCACCTTTCCAGTGCTAGGCAAAGCTATGATTTCGTTGAGGTTGGAACATTACGCAAGACTTTGGAGTGGGGTGACACAAAGGTATATGATTCAGTAGATGACATGATGACATTTATGAAATAGGTAATAATGAAGAGCAGAAGGCTAGAGAGTGTATCAGAAGACTATGTGAAAGTTTAGAAGAAGTTTGGTCGTAGGAAAAAATTGCAAGAGCTTTGCTAGAACTAGTGAGAAATGAATTAGAAATTGGCCCTTTTTATAGGCTAATTTGGAGCGTCTAGTAGATGTTGAAAATGCAGCAAAAAGACTCTAATAAATGTTTAAAATGATGGAGAAAGCACCTTGAATGGATCCAATTGAGATCCTATAGCAAAAACACCAAGCAGTTTAGTGTTTCCTAGCTTCTGCCACACATAGGGTACAATAGCTTAACTTGCTAATCAATCGCACAATTGCAAGGCAATCAACACAAATAGCAAATATCAAGCATATGGATCACAACAACATTGGTAGATGGAAAACCAAATTTTTACTCATAATTTGATGGAGAAACCATCACATATTTATACATTAGTAGCTTGGATTTGAGCATTTTAGGGCTCCTCTGAACTTATCATAACCCAACCCTAAAATCCAACCTAATTGATCACTGTATCCACCCTAATTAGGGGTCTTGATCTCGAGATCCAAAAACAATGAAAAACATGCTATTTTTGGGTCCTACATTTTCTCTCTACCCTATCTAAGCACTTTTTGGCCTTATTTCAAAGGTGCCTTTACAAATCGGGATGTAGAATAAAACTTTGGGAAATCATCCTATGCTATTTGGCATGTGTGGCATCCAATTACATGGCCATCTTGCCAATCACAATACATATGACCAAATTGGTCCAAACTAGCTTGTGAATTTTAACACTCCTTCTCACAACTAGTTTGGATCTAACATAAATCTACTAATCACTCCAAGAGAGGTTCTTAACTTTATGAATGCTACTCTTTGAAGAGGTTTAGTGAGTACATCAGCCACACATTCACTACTTGATACATGCTCCAAAGAAATCTCTCTTGCTTGAACCTTTTCCCTCAAAAAGCGAGGCCAAATCTATATGTGTTTGTGTCTTGCATGGAAGATTGGATTTGATGCAAGATGTTGAGTTGAAATCTTGTCATTATGGATGATTGGTACATCCTTTAAATCCATAATCTTTAGCTCCACCAATAGTCTCTTGATCCAAAGCACTTCCTTGGTGGTTGTAGTAAGTGCCTTGTACTAGGCCTCAATTGAAGAGAGTGAGATTGTTTCTTGCTTCTTTGATAGCCAAGAAACTACTCCATCACCTATGAAGGTTGCATATGCACTTGTTGATCTTCTATCTCTCTTGTCACCTGCAAAATCTAAATCACTAAAGGCATGCAAGTCAATTACATCTCCTCCATAGAGAATACCAAAAGTCTAGTACCTGAGATGCATTTCAAGATTCTTTTAGCTTTCTTCTAATTATGAATGTTCAATGGATCTTGCAAGTATTGACTCAATCTACATACAATGAAGCTAATATCAGGCCTAGTAATAGTAATCCACATTAAGGAGCCTATAAGTTGTCTATATAAAGTGATGTCCATGAAGGATCTTTCATCATCTTCTTTACACACTTTTACATCTTGCTCCATGGGAGTTTCTACATACTTGCAATCTTGCATCTTAAACTTCTCTAGCAAACTTTGAGCATAGTTTTTTTTGAAAAATGAATATAAAATCAAGCCCTCTAATGACTTCTATACCCAAAATATAATGAAGATCACCTAGATCTACCATCTAGAACTCTAATGAGAGATCTATCTTGACTTTCTTGATGCCAACAATATTATCACCACTAAGGATGATGTCATCAACATAAATTAACAAGAGCACAATACCATGATCATCAAACTTGAGAGAAACCAAGTGAAATAAGATAATCATGTAGTCTTGAATTCCAAGGCCTAGAGGCTTGCTTCAAGCCATAGATGCTCCTTTGTAGATGACAAACCTTGACCTCCAATCCGAGCTTGATGAATCCATGGGGATGCTCCATGAAGATGGCTTCTTCCAAGAAACCATTAATAAATGCATTTGACACATCCTTTTGACAAAGGATCCATCCAAAATGAGAGGCAAGAGCAAGAATTAGCCTTATTGTGACCATCTTGGCCACGGGTGCAAAGGTCTCCACATAATCTATGCCCTCCACTTGGGCATACCCCTTGGAAACTAGCCTTTCCTTGTGTTTGCTTGTGCTTCCTTCTGAATTTAGCTTGAGTTTGAACACCCATTCACATCCTATCACATTCTTAGAAGGTCTATCAACAAGGATCCAAGTGCCATTATCCATCAAAGCATTATACTTTTGAAGAGCAAGCACACTTTGGACTCATCCTTGATGAATCCTTGAGGTTGTCCCATATAAATCTCCTCCTCAAAGATAACCATTTAAAAAAGCATTGGATACATCTAATTGGAACACCTTACATTTGAAAAAACAAGCAAGAGAAATAAGAATTCTTATTGTCACCATCTTTTGTATTTGATTCGAATTACCCACTTGCAACCAATCACATGCTTGTTGGATGGTGGATCCACAAGCTCCCAAGTACTGTTGGTGATCAATGCATCATACTCTTGCTTCATGGCATCATACCACTCCTTGGTATTGAGTGCCTCTTGTGTTTGAATTCACAAGTATTGGCACCGAGTCAAAAGGAGAAGAAAAAGAAATGCTCCTAACCTTCTCCCAATTTAGCTCTTATAGCACAAGATTTACCTATTTACAAAATATTTAAACTGCCTAATCAATAAAAATAGCTCACTTTCTCTTCATGAAGTTGAATAATGTTTGTTTGAAATCTCCATGTGATTGAATTTTTTACTCAACTTTCCTTTTTGTAGTGGTTATGATGTGGGTCTTACACAATGAAAGTAAAAGTATCATTCATATCATAGATCTTGGAATAATTTTATAAAGCTTTTACTAGGTCATCCGTAAACAATGTGTGTGTATTTAATAATTGAGTTTCCATTACTATGGTAAATTTTAGCTCATTCATGAAATATTAAAGATTGGATGCCAAGACACTTAGGTTGCAAAAAAAAGAGAGAGTAAGGTTGTCAACTTAACTCTTTTAGAAAGATCATCTGATGTGTGTAATTATGGACTTTCATAGCATATCCATTCAACAATATGCAACTGCCATGTGAATAGTGAACTTTGGCCTATAAATAAAGTGTTTATTTTTGGCATCAATTAGAAAAGGACCACTTGACGCATGCCAAGATATGCATAGAAAGTAGGAAAAGAAGTAGTCTTTATCAAATACGTCTTATAAGCTTTATTCCAAACCAATCACATCTCATCCCAATATATGAATATTAAGATAGATAGCTTGTATTACAATCACTTTTGATTTTGATGTACATTATCATGTAGAAAGGATAAACGTTTTCACCTAACAAGCAATAATGAGGTATCTTAAACAAACACATGTTTTGTGTTTTCTATTTCAAGTAAAACATACATAATGATTTGCAAGTTTCTTGAAGATCAAAGATGTTTTTGCCAATAATTACTTATATTGAGTGATAAGATCAAACTTTACAACTGTGTACTTTTTCAAATACCTAAGCCTTGACCAAAAGAAAAAAATGCATATCACACATGGAGGCGATGCACTCACACTTATCACCATCTAGTGCAACAAAAGTATTCACCTGGACAATCAAGAGATACTCTATTAATAAGAAATCCTAAAGAGAATATTTCTATGATGATATTTGTCTTTTCAAGATCTAGCTAGATTTTTCTTAATATGTTTGGGTTCCAGCCAGCCCCTAAAGTGGTTAGACACAGTAAAGAATAGACTTTTGTAACAGTCTTAAGCCGTCAAAAAATATTTTGCATGGTCAAGTTTTGTAAGACCGAGCCAAAAGTGCGGATCCACCTAAACCTGGGTCCCAGCCCGCCCTAAATGAGGTTAGAGCAAATTTTGCGGCCTTAGACATGGTCGGTAAATATTTTACGACTTTTCAAAAAAATGGCCAGTTGTAAAAAAGTCACCGACATGACCTTGCTAAAATCTCACCATGTACGAAGTCCATTTTTTACTAATATATGATCACTCAGTGAACCTATATCATGCTCAAAAAGGTTCGGCTATTATGTGGAATCTATGCTTTATGAGTTTGCCTAGATTGTCAAAATTGCTTGATTTCTAGCTTGAGTGGTGTGAGGTTGGTGGATAGTTTTTATCTGAAGCATATAGATTGATCAAATCCATCTTTAACCAGATGATATTAGGCACCTAAATTGTGAGTGTTCTAAGGTTGATTAGATCTATTCTTGATTGCATCAAATATTTCATACAGTCTTGATCAAGAGTGATCAAATTTTCATCAAGTTTCAAAGGTCCATATGTTGGAGCTCAAGGGGCAAGCTAGAGTCGTTAAGCAAGGAACTAAGTGTACCTCATCAATGAGATAAAGAGCATCTTCTTCACATTGAGACAAGGATGACAAATCTCAAATCAAATATTTTTACTGTGGCAAGTTTAGCCATTATGCAAAATGCTGCAAGAAGAAAAGATTCTTTCAAAGTAGGTGGTAAGAAAAATATGTTTACTAATGACGATAGTGATATTGATGTTCTTATTTTTTAAGATTGATCTATCAATTCATCTAATCTTATTTCTTGCAATAAATTGTTAGATCCTTGATGGATAGATAGTGGGCTTAGTAGTCCCATGACTAGTCAACACAAATAAATTTTTCTCATATCTTCTTATCATGGATCCAACAATGTCATATATACAAAGAAAAATGACGAAAAATGTTCGATAGGAGTAGGATCTGTCTCTTTGTTTGAGCTCAAGTAAAAGTACAAGGATAGCCGATGTTTTGTATTTGCGTACACTTACCAAGAATCTTATAAGTGAAGGAAAATGGTTGGGAATGGCTAATGATATATAGTTAATGTGAACGCATGTTTGACCAAGAATAATGATTATGCTAGAGGTGTAAATCAAGATAGGCTATAGAGACTTCTAGCTTCCATTCCATCATCTGAAAAATCTACAAGTGTAAGTCCGATAGAATTGTGGCATAAAACATTGGAATCTCCCAACTTTAAGTATATAGATGCATTACTTAAGAGGTCTATCATAAATGGATTACCAAAGGTATTCAAAAAGTTCACACAAGCTCATATTTTTCATATCATCTTTAAGATCCAAAGTGTCTCTTCAACTCATTCACTCAGATGTTCATTTCACCAAAAAAAAACAAAAATTGGATGATTATGTTTGTCACCTCTGTTGGCTAATTCTGACGAATCCCCAAGATACTCGACTAGAGCTACCCAAGAGCACCTCTCACCTTAGACCGAGGAGGACTCTGAGAAGACGAGATGAACGAAGACTGAGAGCCGAGTATGAGAGCCGAGGAATACTAGTTAATACTGTCAAGTAGAAAACTATGTAAGCCTCATGGTGAATCCCGAAAGATGGAATGAGCATGTAAGAACTAGTATTTCTAGGCAAAGTAATAAATGCAAGTAGACCCCTCTTAAAGAAAGTAAAGTGAGCCACATTTTGATGGTGACCTCTAGTGGAGAGCATAATTCGACTTGTAATTTGTGTAGTGTGGAAATTCCACTAAGATGCCACCTAAGGAGCTCTCTTGCTTATTTAAGAGACTCCCTCTTTGTAGAAGAAAGCTTTTTGTGTAATGCATCTATTCCATGTCCAAATGAGAAGAGCCTCCACGAGTTTGATGCGTCCTTTGAGCTCCTTGATCATGATTGTTTTCTTGAGTGATTCTCTTATGATCATGCCCTTCCATCCCTTTGTGTGTGGTTGTGAATTAGTGGTAGATTAGTTTTCTTGCTTTCATAGTTGTGGATTAGATTTCTTGTTTTCTTGTGGATTAATATAGAAATCAACATTTAGGTAAACTAAATAGACTGAATTTGTGGTGTAGATCTTGCATATTCCTGACACATTTCTTGATTCTTGGACTTCTAAAATGTTGTCTAGTTAATTAGTTTTTTGATTCTTGTTTGTGGATTAATGCAAGTGTAGTATAGTTTAGGATCTGATCCAGATCATTTTGTAGCATTGAAGTAGATTTCATGGCATTTCAACCACTCTACATGCTGATTTCTTGGTTGAATGCATGATCTGTATGTTTGGTTTGAAAGCATGTGATTTCAGTTCAAAGACGCCCTTGAGTTGTCCTCTGACAGGCAGGACATTACTACAATGATTATCAGTTTCCTCTGCCTCATTTGGGCCTTGAAACAGATAGGTTAATGATCAAGAAAAGCCTATAACTCCTGCTGACAAGCAGAAGAACAAGAAACATAATATGTAAAGCAGATAAGAAAAAAGAAGCAGAAGTTGTAGTAGATTTTAAAATGCACTCAAAAAATGTTTATTGTTTAACATTCTAAAGTGGGTCCACTAGAGTTGAAAAGTTCCGAAACATCAAGTTCGACTCATCATTAGATGAACTCCTCATTTAGGATTGCTTACAAATCAAGTTAGATTTCTCCTGATAATGTTTAAAAGTCCAAAATTCTGGCCTTCCAATAAGATCGAAATGATAGTTTTGTCCTTTTGCTTTTTTGACATATTCCTTTTGATGATGGATGTATCACAACCCAAAAGTTTTTTGAATATTTTCTTGGCACCCATAATCCATTGTCATCTTTTTCATTGAAGAGAAGCATAGAGTCGATTGAGGAGCACGACTTCCTTGATGGCGCCATTCGTTATGTGTAAGCCAAATTTGAAACACTGAATTATGAATCTCAGAATATGTGTAGGCTTTTAAAGCCATGAATCTGAAAATGTGTAGGCAAAAATTTGAAACACTGAACTATTTGGACCTACGAGTTAACTCTAAACCATGATTTGACAATGCAATTACATAATGTTACATCGATTTTTTCAATCCAACCATCTATCATATTCATTTTCAATATTTTTGTGCCTCTTCGGACAGTGATGAGCTGGAAGGGCAGGCCTCAACATCCAATAACATTTCCACATGCTGCCCGACGAAACATTTATATATTTAAAAAGTTATCATTTTATTTATATCTGAGAAAAGCTACATTACTGGTCCACATGGCTACGAAAATGAGAAAAAAAATAAAAAAAGCATCTATTTCAAAGGCCCTCGTCGGCTCTAAGTTTCTCTAATATTTATGGTGAATAATATATCTAAAATAATAATTTTGATCTGACATATTCTATTTTTCAAAAAAAATGAGACTTTTATTATTTGTAAATGCAATCAAAATAGATGTATATAAAGTAATGGACATAGGGGTGCAAAACAATAGTTGAAATTCGAGCATAGAGGGTTGGGTAAGAATGCCACAAGTATGGAGGAGCATTCTAGGATATTGGCCCAATAGACAGTGAGGAAGTAGGTGATGCTTAGAAAATCAGGAGCAAATGTCCAATTTGATTAAGTCAAAGATAAAGATACACAAACATCTCTCTCAGGCACTAGACCTAGCCTTATCCTCAAAAGCTAATATTGTGTCCCAAAATGTTCTAGTATCACTTTTTTTCTGCTCAATGTGATTTTGAGAATTTTCAAAATAGGGGTTGAGATCCTCTACAACACAGAATGGAAAATTTCTCAGGATATTTTCTCTAATAAGCTTTAGTGAGCTCTTTAGCCCTGGGATCTGCTCTTGATTAAAAAATATCGAACATCATCGTTACTTGATATTTGGTCCTATAGGTCTAATATCAGCAGTTATAACAAAATTGTTACATTCCGCTCCCTGCTCAGAAATGACTTTCAAATACAGCAGACTCCAAATCACAACAGAATCATACCATTATTTTTGGTGGTATTGGTGCAAAAAGTAGTCGTAATCAGAAGCATTGTAAAACAACTTTTAAAAAACTCAGGAACCCAAGAACTTAAACCGCAAAAAGGAATGTGACAACACTTTAGAGTCCACCTGAAAGGTGGCCAATATTTGTTTTCCACAGTTGCTGACTTTCAGCTTGTCCACATTTTTAAGGATACTTGTTTTACATTGAACATGATTGACAACATCTCCAATTAGGAATGACAGTTTCTATTGATTATTAAATATATCACGTCAACTGATGATCTTCAGGCCTGTTTCATTTTTGATGAATGCCAGTTATCCCAGACACTCCATGTTGCCATGTTGGAATGCGATTTTTTCTCATCTCAGCACAAATGTTCCACTCAATCATCTCGCCTAACTGCATCTGTCATCCAGCAGCCTTTGAGAGGACCTTCTTCCTGCTGGGCATGAAATCAAAGTTGTCAATCTTCGAGCCAGAGGAGTGAACTTTTACGAAGGGGCAAAAATTTTAAAGAAATCACCGTGGATCAAAGTGTTATAGGTTAAAAGACCGTTACAGTCAAGGAGACATTATATAAGAGATCGCTGCTTCACAGCATACATTTCACACCAGAAAACTGAGTAAGCAATTCACATAATTGGAGATACTTGTCTTGTACCTCAAAAAAAGTGTTTGCAAATTGCAATACAAACAATCAGTACATAGAAACTACTGTATTTGCTAAATCTGTCAGCCGAAAATTAGAGATTCAAAAAACCCATCTAGCGAGACAAAAGTTGAGGTTTTCGAGTCAATTATCTCAAAACCTTATAACTGGTAACAACAAGACAGACCTACCGACTACAAGTTAGTAACAAGGACAAGAAACATTTGTAGTTCAACATTTGCTTACAGCCAACAGGAAATGTCAAATGAGTATAAACTACTTAAGATCACATTTTTTACCTGGCCAGAGCATTTGCAACCTAGAGCTTAAAAAAATCCTTGTCTACGCAGTCTAGTTCTTGCAATGCAAAAGTTACAATAGCCAATAAAACTCGATTCAATTGGAGGTCTACCAAAAAAGGTATTCCAAGGGACAATAAATATGGACTTTCTAAATGACGAAATAAACTGAGTAGACTTCTGACAGACAGGCTCCCAAAACCTATGGACGAGCTGCTTCTCGAGATGGTGACCAATTCTCAATATGAACTCAATGATAATACTCTCTTCGCTTGCAATCCAACATGAGGATAGACAAAGAGCCACGACAGAATGGAGAACCACACAAATTTAAATGACTGAAGGCAAAAATGAAAATTATTAAGGAATCCATCTAAATTCAAAATATGATGTCCTTTTTGACCTTTGTAGAGACTTGAAACAGATATACTTACTGCATAGAAGGCTGATAGACTCAATAATTATTAGCATGTTACTTCACTCATTCACATGCAATGCTAAAAGAAAGTGCTATGAATAATTTCATGGGTCCACATATGTTAAGAATGCACACCACCAACAAGCAACTTCAGCAGCTCGCAAGGGCAGTGGCAAAGTAAGCTGGAAGCAATTTTGATAGAATCAATATAAGCAGATACAAAAGAACAACTTGAAAATGACAAAAAAGAAAACCATTTCATGGGTTCACCTCCACTCAGGTCAGTAAACTCATGACATTGCCTTGGAGATGATCACTTCATTCATAATAGATTACCTACGCATGAGTGCTTCCAATAGACTTTAACTTCAAACCATACTTGCACGTTCCGGATCGTGATGCGGAAATTTGGGTAAGGGTTTTCTGGAATGCGAATTAAATTTTCTTTCTTTAAAACAAACAGGTTTGTGGTGTTCTTTTTGTTTCATCACATTGCAAAAAGAATTAGGTTATCTGAGATTTTTTTCTGTTGTTTATTGGATGGGGGGGGGGTTGAATTTTGACAGTTCATTTTGAATACTCAACCAAAAAAACAAAAAAAATAGCGTCCTGGAATGCATTCCGCTGCAACTATGCTTCAAACTAACGTGAAAGAATGTGCCTCTCATATCTAACATTTTTCCCAAAATGTCTTTCCCTTTTGAACATTCAATCTGATTATACAGCACTTTACCTGCTGTGACAAAGACCATGAAAAAATTGCCTTATTGCCTTCAGACCCCTTGATCAGAATGCGCTGTCAAAAGAATAATCACAACATCCAATGAATCAGAATAAGTGAGCTAGCAAAGAACGCATATGATTATCCACAAGTTCTAAGTCAATGTAAAGCTTTACAAATTTTCATCTTTCCAAAGATTTTCCCAATGTTAAAAGAATACAAAACTGTAACCTGGCATAGGATATCCACTTCTTTAGACATTCTCTTCCTTTAAAATATGAGCACAGGTTTGAATTTCATAAACTTATGGATCAAACTTAAATTGTTTTGTGATTATTTCATGTCGATGTGATACATTTTTGCTGGTCGTTTTTCAGTTTAAACCCAAGTTCCAAATAACGAGTAACTTAGATTCTCATGCAACGAAAGGCTATCAGCATAGGTATAAAAAAATAATGCCAGTGAAATTCAAATTAGACGTTAGAAAAGCAATGGGCTCATCTCCATTCTAGTCATATGACTAAAACCATATAAAAGCCTCCGTGAACATATCAATTAATCAAAACTACAATGATTGTTGGAGCATGAAATTCTATGATAACTTGTAGACCTAAAACATAATGTAAAACCAGATTATTAAAATTATAATAGGAAAAAGTGACTCTTTTAGACCAACAGATCAAATAGCATGATTGAACCTCAGTATAAGTTGGCTCTAAGCAATCCAAGCTGAATGTCAAAATAAACTGCTAGAATGGTAAAAACATACCTGCTGGAATCTACTTGTGCTGACGCTTATTGAGCTCAGGACCTCAGCAGTAGTATGACCTATCATGACCTGCAGCATAATACATTAAGAAACCATGAAAATCTTGCCTCACCTGATGATATTACAAAGATCCTCTACCTTTTGTAGTCAAGTAGGAGCATCGAATAAATATATTTACACAATAGGATGAAGTTCAACTGCAACAGCTTGAGGTATCACCATAGCTTACATTCACAAGGTCTATTTACTATGTCTTCTACATAAGGCCAGTGTGTAATCTGGACAACTTCATCCAACTCTGATAAATAATCTTCAAATGTTATAAAAAAACAGTGTGGCTCATCATAAGTTCAGACACTTCCATGCACCTCTTTGCAAAAAACCCAAACTAAGCCAGTTGTAATATCTAGTGATCCTGAAGCAAGCTTACCAGCTCAACTTGGCTTGCCTATATTCTATTGTAAGTGAGTTCTGGTGTGATTCGGCGCACCCCCTCTATCTTGGAATATAGTGCTTTCTCGTAAAGCACGCTTTTTAGGACTTAGTTTTTATTTTGCTGATTAAGCTTGGCAAGCCTGGCAGAATCAGTCTGGCTCCCGGACATGGGTCCCGGGAGCCATTCCAACGGCAGAATCAACTTGGTTCCTGACTAGGCCATGACTCGAGCTCCAGAGCTAGCTCATGACTTCTGACTACTTGACTGGCTCACCACAGGTTGGAGGCTCAGTCCTTGACTTTCTAACTTGCTCTGGGACCATAGGGAGCATCACCCCTTAGGGTCTTACAGGGCACACTGGGTGCACTTGAGTCAGCTTTACAACATCCTCCCCTCGTCTGAGAAAGCTGATATCCTCATCAGGGCCAAACTAGAACCTAAGACTCATGGCACGGGCTTGATTCACCGACCAAACTTTATTCACAAAGACAAGGGCACGGGCTTGATTCACCGGCCAAGGAAAAGACAAACTTCTAGAAAATAAGAAATCACTTTTGCACTTAGCACAGAAAAAGTGAAGATCTAGTTCACTTACGTAAAACCTGTGTAAAGCTGCAACATAATTTAAAGTACTTTAGGCCCCATGAAAACTGGCAGCGTGCTTTATTAACATGGAAAGGAAAAGGTACATGGGCTCCATTGAGCCTAAGATATGTCGTTTGTAGCGCATTGAATGCCCAATTCCTCTGCCAAACTTTCTGACAAGTAGTCATGCAATGCTCCCAGATCTACCATGAAGTGAATGATCTTGCCTTGGATGCAGCCTTTGAGGTACAACAACTTTGATCCTTTTGTAGGAGTAGCCATAAGATGTTCACGATAAGCCGCAAGTGCCCCTATTTGTTGTAGGGCATTCAAGTCGGACTCCGTCAAATCCATTTATGGGTCTTCTTCGTCGTCTTGTTCACAGTCCGCTTGATCAGACGCCTCTCTTTCCATCTTATCAAACACTTCGGTCGCCACCATGATTTGTTTATTCAATGGCTTGGGGCACGACCTCCAAGAGTGACCTTGATGTTTGCCCATTGTTGGTAAGCTATTGCTATGACTAGTTGAAGGACCAAAGTTGCTCCTTCTCTGGAAGGTATTCCCTTCGCTGTTGCCTTGGTTGCCAAACCCTGTTCTTGCTGAGAATTTGTTCACGCTACCTGAGGCTTGGTTACCATTTGAAGTTGAGTCCCCCCTTGGGAAGAAGCTTGGACTCAGTCTGGATCCACTGAGTACCTTTGTTGCCGTTGAGAGAGCAGTTGCTTGATCTCGTAATCGCAAACCATTTCAGCCGCCCGAATAGTTGAGTTGAAGTCGTTGGGCATGTAGTTGTCTATTGCTCGCCGGGTCCATGTCTGCATTCCAGACAAGAGATAGTGGGTCTTGTCAGCTTTCGACATATCTTCAATTACCCATACGCTCTGCCTGAATTTGTTCAGGTACTCTCACAGCAAACCTTTTTGCTTGAGTCCTGATTATTCTGCCCTCAACCTCATGTGTGAATCTTTGGGTATGAACTCCTCTCGTAGCGCATTTTTGAATGCATCCCATGTCCAGAACTGCATCCCTGCCACTCAGTACCAGTTTATTGTGTAACCCTCAAAATATGCTAACGCCAAGTCTGCTCTCTCTTCTTCAGGGCATCAAGCGGAGATAATGGTCCATGTGAAACAACCAATCCTCCACAACTCAAACGTCACGCTCCCCTTTGAAAGTAGGTGGCGGTTTTACTTAAGCAGTCTTCCTTGGGCCTTCTGCGTTTCGCGCCAGAGTATCCCTTGGCCTGAGTGGAGGAGGCGCCCCTGCATTCCCTCTTGTGGTCTCCAGCTCTTCAAACCTAGCTTCGAGCTGTGTTAGTCCGTCTCTTATTTCTCTAGCGAGGTCAAATTGACTGTGGTTCATCGTCGCTCGCATGGATGCTTGCCATTCTTTCCTTTCTATTTCTTTGTCCTTCTTTACCTCACTAAGCATAGCCGCCATTGCACTGGATAAATATTGGTGCATCTTCACATCAAAGAGGTCTTGGTGCGCCTCTGGCATGGGTTCATCTCTCTTTATTGAGTCAACTTCAATACAAAAGTATCTCCTCCTCAAATGAGCACGATCAAATCACCTGAGAACCAAGTAGGAATCAGGGGTTATTCAGGTCCGGGCAAGCACACAACAAACAAACATACCAACCAAAGCAAACACAGAAGATCCCTCTCAAGTCACATCCCCCTTAAGACCGGACGTAGGACCTTTGCCTAGCCGCGTCCACGCAAATTTATCACAGAATTAGCCCACGGGGAAACATCCATCCAACCATCCGTGCTTTCACCATTAAGCAGCACATTGCCTCAGTCACGCCCCACCAAATCTGGTCGATAGCCCTTATAGCTAAACGATCGGTAGCTATCCCGCACTGGCAGCTAACCACCCGTGCTTTACACCCGAATTCGAGCATCATCTCTATATCAATGGTTAATCCGTACAGTTCGAATATGTCACCTCACACCCCACAAGGCACAGACCGTGCTTTCACCTACCTAGGCAGCACTTTGCCTCATCTGTCCTACGTGCAGACGGTGCCAGGCCCGAATCGCGAGAACTAATCGTGCTTACACCTCAAGGGCAGCACATTGACTCATCAAGTCCCCCGTTCTGCCGACCACCCCGACCGTGGACGCACCCGCGCTTACACTGTGGGCAGCAACTTGCACAACGGTTGTCCTGACAAATCCCAAAAAGTGGTCCTCCCTGTGAGACTTGCGTAGCTGACCGGCTAGTCGGCTTTGATACCACATGTTGCGCCGGCGCCTAGAACTTGAGCGGTTTCCCCAACACGCACTTAAGTCTAACATTCATCCATCATGCACTTACGTAAAAGCCAGCTTAGAAACGTAACAAGCTTAACCATTCAGACTTAAGAAAACTGGAATCCCAACCAACCCAAAAGCCAACTCAGAATCTGTCCCCACAAGGTAACCAAAGGCAAAGACAAGCCACACATGAAACCCAAGGCATAGCGGTCGTCAAACTGACCAAATGGCATAGCGAGCCATACGTCGATGACGTGGACCCTTAGGCCCCGGCGACGCAAAAAAGGTTGTAGTAAGGGTCCTTCTGCTTGGACCAGTCTCGGAGGCAAAACCGAAATGATAATCATTCCCAGGGATCAACTTTATTAAATTTGGCAGTCATACATCGACTGACTGGTCTCGAGGCCACCAACACGTGCTGGGCATTCTGCCTGGCTCATGCTGGTAGAGAGAGCTGAGACCTGGCGACTGGATTCCTGGTGCTGGTTGAGTTGCCCAAGTTTCTGTCTGCCGGACTCCCCCTATAGTTCTGGTGAGATTCGGCGCCCCCCCTCTGTCCTGGAATATAGTGCTTTCTGGTAAAGCACGCTTTTTAGGACTTAGTTTTTATTTTGCTGATTAAGCCTGGCAAGCCTGGCAGAATCAGTCTGCCTCTCGGACATGGGTCCCGAGAGCCATCCCAGCGGCAAAATCAACCTGGTTCCTGACTAGGCCATGACTCGAGCTCCAAAGCTAGCTCATGACTTGTGACTACTTGACTGGCTCACCACAGGTCGGAGGCTTAGTCCTTGACTTTCTAACTTGCTCTGGGATCATAGGGAGCGTCACCCCTTAGGGTCTTACAGGGCACACTGGGTGCACCTGAGTCAGCTTTATAACATCCATGGTAGGGTGCTTCTACTACCCTTAATAGTCCTGAATCTGATATCTAGAAGTTGCGTTCACATTTCCAATTTACTAGTTTTCAAATGTTCATCTACTCTATTGAAAATTTATTTTCCTATAGTAACGTACTTCTCTCACACTTTGGAGGCATGCAATGTTCAACCTCATGGAGTCCACCAACAAAGCCTTAGAAAAACAACTCCATGCATAGCATGGACCAAACCTTAGTTGCCCGTTCCGTTCTGGAACGCGTTCTGTTCCGGAACGATGCCCTCAAAAAAAAACAAATACATTTTTTTACAAAGGATTTAATTCATATGAATACAGCTAATTAACTGAAAAACAAAAAAATCGTTCCGACCAGGAACGTTCCGGAACGTACGGAACGTTCCAACCCATTTTGATCGGAACGGGCTTCTAAGGACCAAACAATAGAAAATCCACACTCATTTCATCAATGCACAACATTCAGTGCTGCTCACATGCACCCATATACATTCACAATAGCATTACTACATTTGTCCAAAGATTGATGTACAAATTTCTATCACTTACCCAAAAGTGAAGGACAGACTCAGCCACAATGAAGATTAGCACTAAAGAGCGAAGGCGATCAAATGAAATCCTTGATTCCTCGATACAAAAATTAAAAAATTTACCTATCCTAAACAAGCTGTCCGCAACTTGGATTAAGATCTCAAATAAGAATTGCACATTAGCTAATAGGGGAAAAAACTACACCAATGTTACTTCTAGGATAGTATCTGTTATAGTAAAGGAGACATGCAATCTTCAACCTCATGGTGCCAACCCACAAAGTCTTCAACCATCAACTCCATCATAGGATGGACTGATTACTACGACATCTCTGCTCACTTCATCAATGCCCAAAGAGTAGGTGTAGTGTCATGTCTGCAAATATAAATTCACAATCGCTTTCATACGTTTGTACAAAGACCGATATGCTGAGTTTCTACGACTTCTTTGAACGTGAAAGTCAGACTAAGGACACTAAAGAGCAAAGTTAATCACACGAAGTCCTCACAAAAAAAAATTTACTTCATCACTTCAAATTGCTCAGACTAGTTAAATAACATGGTGGTGTAAATATGAATGATCAAGAAATAGAAAAATATGAGTAAGAGAATACCGTCGCATTTGAACCAGAAGCTTGCACTACATAAGTATGAATAAATATGGCAGAAGATGCATCCCCATGATTTCAGCTATTAATAGTAAAACATGTAACTCTACCTCAGAAGGAATTAAATAACATGAACACACGACAGTTTTGAGTCACTTTTCAATGCTTAATAGAGGATCCATGTCTTTCAAAAAAGATATAATTAGCATGTGTGTGTTTGTGTACATGCTCATGTGCGAGCTTGTGTGCACAAATTTGGAATCACTTTTACCAAAATGACTGTCATAAAATGGAAAACAATAGCAGCTGAAGAATTACATTGTATGCTCTCCCTTCAAGAATTTGACAAAAGTGTGCAAGTGGTCCAGTACGCTGTTTGTTGTCAGGTGAGGCAAACTCGAATCTGTTTGGTACAAATCAGAGAGTGAATTACATAAAGTCTGAGAGTACATCGCATACTATAGGAAACTTTGACAGATCTCTGATCTATCTCAACTCTCCAAAGCTAGATCTTTTGATCAAGCAGAACAAAAGTTCCAAATGAAGCTCCTAGTTAAGATATACGCTTTGCAGGCTATTTTCTCCTTCAAGTGCTAGCGATTGAAAAGATTCAGCACTTAACTATGTTTGTTGAAACTTCTGACAATATAGGTTAAAAACTTCGACTTTCAGATATGACTCCCAATAAAAAAAAAATGCAAGAAATTTTTCCATGTTTGAAATGTAGCAAGAAGTTACACTGTAGCAAAATCTTTTGCACGTAGAGCCCGTAGCTGAGCTTGAACAACCTGTGTTGGATCCAGCTTCATATGCATAACGAGACAAGCAAGAAACAGAATGAGTTCAACCATCTCTTCTTGAATATTTTGCAACTCTACTCCAATTTTCCATCTTTACCCAAGAGCCATGGTAAAGTTCGAATGTCCAAGGTGAACCTCCTATTGCAAAACTACCTACACATCTTAGTTGCTCGTTCCAGAACGGAATTCCATTTCGGAACGGGCCCTTAAAAAAAACGTATTTTTTTACAAAGGATTTTTATCCATTAATTATCACTTCTGGATATTGAGTATGACAAATTGAGGATGGCAAATTGGTAAGATGGCGGAGTTTACAACAATTCAAGAAGGGTAGAATGCATTTACAAAAAAACCAGCCCAGAGGTATGCAACATCACAAAGAATCATTTTCTATAATCCATCTGTAAAGAAGAATGTAAGGTGGAATAGTGTAGCTGAAGAACACACGATTCTAGATGTCTCTATCTTATAAAGAATGGTAAATTGCAAATGCAAGATCCTATTGTAAATCATGCAAATAGAGATCAATCTGTCACTTCAATTTGTTAACAAGTATCAAGTTTCAGGATTTTAAACACTTGTCCAGATAGGATACGCGTGTTTTGAGATACAATAGCTCCAGCTGCAACCATGGCGCCTTCTTCCACGACAACCCCATCTAGAAGAGGCTACTAATGTTCATGTCGCTGATGTCCTTGCTATCCTTGATGTTGTTTATGATCATTCTACTGCTGATTTTCTTGTTGCTAATGTTCCTGTTTTTGTTCATCATCATTTTATTGCTGATGATTTTGTTGTCAGTGCTCTTAATATTCCTGCCCCTGCTTCAAATATCTCCACCTACACACTAATTGATTACCTACTAAAATTTTCTTCTTACTACTATAATGAGATCAAACTCTCTGTGCAAAAATATAAAGCACAAGCTTCATGTTACTAAAAGTAGGCTTTTTCGCAACCATAGGGGATTTGGCTTTTAGACTAACAACACTAGCACAAAATCACAACCCAAAGAAGAAAACTATAAATAGCGATACAAAAGCAGCTCTAGTAGTTGATAGTTAAAGCCCACATTGAGGATGATGTTTCAAAGTGGGGAGTCTTATGAACGCAGATTATATAGTCCATGCTTTTCTATAATGGCTATATGAGTACCCCCCGCAACCTATTGGGGACTCGCAATTGTTTTTACAGAGCTATTTTACTATTTAAGGCCCCCTTCTATTTAGATAAGACTATATGTACTAATTTTAAAACCCTACAGGAGGTTTCTTAGACTATGAGTTTGGTGACTTGAGCTTCTTGTAAGGGAGTTCTACATTTTTCTAGCGATCTTGGCTGGAGATCTGCTTTAGATATCGATAACCATCATCCTTCATCTACTTTTCTTAATGGCGATTGTTTTGTGAATGCTATTTGTTGTTTTATGCTTTGATTTGATACCGATACCAATGATCAAGCTCACAACGAGGGCCATCAAGGTCATATTGTATCGAAGGTTCAAAGAAAAAAATGTCCAAAGCATGTTGTGAACCTTGGTGGGTAGCTTCTAGTTTTCCTTCTTCTGCACAGTCTCAGTCACTATGCATGTTTATACGTTTGCTTACCCTTTTCAATTTCAAGCTTATCCTTCACAAAAGCAAACCCTTTTCAATTTCAAGCTTATCCAAGCCGCCCATTACATGGCCACCTCTCAGCAATGCACTGCCAACTCTGTCAAACCAATGGTTTAGCAAAAGTAGGAGAGTTATTTTGAGTTGTGACATGCATCTACTGCTAAGGTGTGGCGCATTAAAAAGGCCACTCACCATTTCACTCATCATGTTGCAGATAGGTGGTGGCCCAAGTTATTGCATACCCCAAATTGCCTGATGACTTGGGCCGATTTCCGACATGTCTTTCGTGCTCACTTTATTCTGCCCCACGAGCATGTGCGGGCAATGGATGCATGGCAAAAGTCTGGAAAAATCTTGTGAAGGACGCTGCCTTTTTCCAAAGCGGCATTCTCAACAGGCTGATCGTTCCACTTGATTAGATATTCTTGGTATAGAGTATGACGAGTCTACGTCTCTCTACTACCAAGGATCTCCTCTGGTTCATGTGGAGGTTGCTAATTATCCAATGGGAGAACTATAACATTGTACCCTATCAGATTTTCAGCTCTGTTTAAGGCTTTTCGTAACTGGCTTACATGAAAGACTGGAAAAACCTTACTGCTGCGTGAGAGTTCTAGTTCATAGGTGACCTCGTGTCAGACTCCCTCTCTGATCTTCTCTTCAAACCTTGCTAATTTCCTGCACATACAAGCATCAAATTACTTCTAACACAAGATGGAGCTGGCTGCCTTGTCTCCTCCCAGCCTTTGCTGCATAGATTATGATCCGGAATGCCCCTCTCTAGGCTCACTTGTCCAAAATCCTCAAGCACCCCTTCACACTGACCCTTCCTAAATCTCGACACATGGCCAACTCCATGCACAGTCGACACTTGCCACTTGGCAATACCCTGACACATAGGCAAGTGAGTAGGCTGAAATGTGTCACTCATCCATTGGACCAAATGTCCCAATGGGCATGTGACACGTGTCATGTTTGACCGGTCAACCCTGACATGTGTCACTCATTCACTGGACCAATTGTCCCAGTGAGCATATGACATGTGTCACGTTGACTAGTCAACTCTCCTACTTTTTAGGAGGTCAGTCCAGCCACTCCGAATTAATGACCCAGTACCCTATACCCAAGCAACATGCGACTCTGACGCTCAGAAACATCATTAACAACTTTATTTACTTTTCTATTACAAAGGTCACCACAGGCTGGTGACTTAGCCATTTCTGTATTTACAAGAAGTACATCTATAAGTAAAAACAGTAAACAACCGGGACAGGGAGTAAAAGCTGTAAC
>CM055094.1:65871506-65980535 GCA_029204225.1 Diphasiastrum complanatum | reverse complement strand
GGAATCAAGAAGAGTCTTCTTTCGGTTTCAACTATGTTGAAGCAAGGACTAGTTGTTGAGTTCAAAGAAGATAAGTGTCTTGTCAAGGATCCTAAAAGATCTCTCTTGATTATTGTTTTGGGAACAATGCATGATGGCTTATTCATGATGGATACCTATGAGCCACGAATTCCCTCTACGTGTCTTGTTGCTTCTACATCACAATGGAGTTGGCTGAATTGTGGCATGCAAGGTTTGGGCATCTCAACTTTGCAAGTTTGAAGAAGTTAAAGACATTCAATATGGTTGAAGACATTCCTACTATTGAGCAGCTGGAAGGGCATGTATGCGAGGGGTGCATACTTGGAAAGTTTCAAAGGAAACCTTTTCCAATTGATGGAACTATAAGGGTTCTTGATAAATTTGATTTGGTTCATAGTTTGTGGTCCAATGAGGACCGAATCCATTGGAAAGTGCATCTATATTGTGACTTTTATTGATGAATTTTCTCGTTTTACATGGATCTATCCTATGAAGGCTAAATCAGAAGTTTTTCAATACTTCAAAGATTTTCTAGCAATGGTGGAAAATCGGTTTGGGCATTCTTTGAAGACCTTACGCACCGATCAAGGAGGGGAATACATCAAGAGTACGTTCGGTGCATTTCTTCGAGAGAAGGGAATTCTACATCAAATGACAACTCCTTATACGCCTCAATAAAATGGTGTTGCCGAGCGAAAGAATCACACACTTATGGAGATGGCCCATTGCATGCTCAAAGCAAAGGGTCTGCCTCACAAGTTTTGGGCTAAAGCGGCTATAACGGCAGCATACATAAGCAATCGTTGTCCTACTAAAGCATTGAAAGTATTAACTCCTTATGAAGTTTGGTATGGGAAGAAGCCTTCAATCTCTCACTTTCACATTTTTGGTTCATGTTAGAAATAATAAATGATAATGCTAGTTTCCCATAGGTTACTTTGACCCAAAAGGTTGAGACTTGTGTAACCATGGGGTAGGTTTATTATTTAGACCATGTTAAGATAGTTTTAGTTAAGTTGGACCCAATTTTGGTCTAGTGGAAACTCGTGGGTCCAAGTAAAGTCTAATTATGTTAAGGGACCCTATCTTAACTTTTGGAAGTGCCCTATAATTAGTAGTGGATTTTGGAAGGTTCTAAAACTTAGAGTTTGGAAGAGTTTAGGCCCTTGGAAGGCCTATTTATATGTACTCATTGTTCATTTGTAGTTCATTCCCTTTCAAGCGTTGCTACTACTTTCTCTCTTTTTGAGGGAACCTAACCCTCTCCTTCTTCTTCTTCTTCTTCTTCTTCTTCTTGTATATGGAGATTGATTGTTAGAAGGATCTTGGCACTTTGATTTCCTACATGGTATGCTTGATTTAGGGCGCCCTACCAAAAGAGATCGTCTTCACTTAGGGATCACAAAAATTCAGCACCTTTGCTGATTTTTTGGAGTGAAGATCTGTTCAATTTTGACTCTTTTCCGTTTTGCAGGAGGGAGCCACACATCAAAGAAGATAATAGGATTTTGGGCGCCCAAAAATCAGTTGGTTGTTTGCTAATTTTTCAGGTTGCAGGAAGGCACCATTAATTATCTTCTTCGTGGCTGCTTTTAGGTCGCCCACATCCGTGTAGGTTTATCCTACTTCCGTTGGTCTGCTACTGCCCTATTTTTCAGATTTGCTCCTTTGCAGGAGGGTGCCCATCTACAAGCAATTTTTATCTTCTGATTTAGTTGAAAAATCAGCACCCTTGCTAATTTTACAAAGTGAAGATCTGCTTCTTTTTGCTTGTTTCCAGCTGTGGAAGAAGGCGCTAATTTTTTGTGATGATCCGATCACATTTCAAGGCTGAAAATTGGACAGCATATTACCATTTGTAGGGTGTTTGCAACAGCCCTATCCGTGTGTGTATTGTTCACACTTTTTGGCAAGAAAGAAGGGCTAACCTAATTCTTTGCTTGCTGCTTTTTTGAGTTTGTAATGCAATTTCAGGCTGAAATTTTTAGCACATAAGGCTTGTAGGAGGGTAGGTTCCTACATCCATCTAAAGTGTGGTTTCGACACATTTCGGTGCTGATTTTTTAGATTTGATACTTGCTGGTTTTTGTGTCTTTTAGGGCACATTTAGGGTTTGAAAAAATTCATCTTCTTGGCTGGTTCTTATGGCAAGAGATTTGGGAGCAATGCGTACTTGTTCGGGCGAAGTTATGATGGATGGCATCAACTATTTTTCATGGAGTTGCAAGCTGAGGTTTGGCATCGACGTGATGATCAAGATTTTATCGGTAACAAGATCTATCTTATATCATTTGAGATTTTGCAAGACCTCTAAAAGTGCTTGGGAAATACTTTTAAAAATATACCGAATAAAAGATTCATCATCATGCTTTCTCCTCTCTACTTCATCCTCTTTGAAGGTAGAAGAGCAAAGGCATCCAAAGTTTGATCATTGTCTTTCTACAAGTACAAGTTTGCATCGGAATGTTGGTATGGTAGAGCATTCTTCTTCTCTTGAGCCATTTGTTGCAAATGATGGATGCATTAGTGAAGAACTTTATGAGCAAGCTTCTCAAGTTAATGTTTTGGAAAAGGCTGAAATCAAGCATTCTTTGAAGCCATTTTGTACCAATGGAAGAGGAGAAAAAATCATGCCAATTAGTACGTTGGTTCAAAGTGGCGTGTTGCTAGATTTTTTGGGTGTTCAAAGTGGCAAGCTGCTGTTTTTTTCCTTTGAAGATGGTGGACACATTATTCAGCCATGGTTTATTGATCATTTTCAGTGTTTTTTGAAGATGGTGGACACATTATTCAGCCATGGTTTATTGATCATTTTCAGCCTATGTTACATCGCGAGCATCCTATTATGCATCGGGAACGGCCTGTGGAAGGTTTTTGGATAGCAAGGTCCACATTTGGAACACTTTGGACAACAAAGTGTTGGTGATTTTGTGGCTGTTGGACAGCTTGCCGCAGCCTCTTGTTGGTTGTCCGAGTCTTTGCGAGATAACAAAGTATCTTTTTACCTTGGAGGAAACACACGTGCCTCACCAAAATCAGTACCTTATGCTGATTTTCCTATTTTGATGCTTACTTCTTATGATGACCGTGTTGTCTTACCTAGTGTTGGTGAGCAGATCATTGATAGTAAGATTCGGGAGGATGTGATGGTAAAAGAGTATCATACTCTTCTTTATGTTTCTTGTGGTAAGGAGACTTATGGAATCATGTGGGAACCATTGATGGATTGCAAATCCATATTTCAGCTTGTGGCTGGCTTTTTGGTTACCTACTTTGGATGGAGCATGCTTGTCTTCACTCTTCGACTTGATGCTACCGCACTTCGTATTCTACATCTCTTTTACATCGGGCATGATTAGGGCTAAGATTTCGACTACATGAAGTTTTGGGCAGCAAGCAACATTTTGCATTTTGTTTCTACTTCATCTTATGTTTTTACATTATCATTTAAGGAGGGTGTTAGAAATAACAAATGAGAATGCTAGTTTCCTATAGGTTACTTTGACCCAAAAGGTTGAGACTTGTGTAACCATGGGGTAGGTTTATTATTTAGACCATGTTAAGATAGTTTTAGTTAAGTTGGACCCAATTTTGGTCTAGTGGAAACTCGTGGTTCCAAGTAAAGTCTAATTGTGTTAAGGGACCCTACCCTATCTTAACTTTTGGGAGTGCCCTATAATTAGTAGTGGGTTTGGAAGGTTCTAGAACTTAGAGTTTGGAAGAGTCTAGGCCCTTGGAAGGCCTATTTATATGTACTCATTGGTCATTTGTAATTCATTCCCTTTCAAGCATTGCTACTAGTTTCTCTCTTCTTGAGGGCACCTAACCCTCTCCCTCTTCTCCCTCTTCTTCTTCTTCTTGTATATGGAGATTGAATGTTAGAAGGCTCTTGGCACTTTGATTTCTTACAGCTTAGCTTTTGTTTCGGATTTCGTACAAAGCTTGAGGATAAAAGAGTTAAATGCATTTTGGTTGGCTATAGTAGTGAAAGCAAAGGCTATAGGCTGTTCAATTTAAGCACTAACAAGATTATTGTTAGTCATGATGTGCATTTTGATGAAAAGAATTCATTAGATATGGCCCCAACTCATATCTTGAAGGGGGACAGCCCACATAGTGTGAATGTTGAAGTTTTTCCAGATTCGGTACCATCGGGGCAGAAATCAACCAGTTTCAAATTGCCCAACACCTCATCAAGTTTAGAGCCTATTGTTCATTAAGAACCGCCCATTGTTGCTCAAAATCAACCTGCGGGAACAGTTGGACAGCAAGGACCAGTTTTGGAAGATCTTGGACAGCCAAGTGCAGTGTTGGAAGATCTTGGACAGCAAATTGCAAGAAGAGACATGGCTGTTGGACAGCCTGAAACAGTCCCACGATGGCTGTTGTTGACTTTGCGGGACAGCAAAGTAAGTTCATTTTATCATGAAAAGACACGTGCCTTTACAAAATCAGGAGACTATGCTGATTTTTCAGATTTTGCTCTTACAACTCATGGAGACGTTGCGGAAGAACCTGATTTTTATGAGCAGGCCAAGGGAGTAAAATGTTGGGAGGATGCAATGCAAGATGAGTATGATTCACTCATGAAGAACAGATTTGGTTTCTTGTTAATTTTCCTCATGGGAAGAAGGCAATAGGTTCTAAATGGGTATACAAAATCAAGTACAAGGCAGATGGTACCATTGAAAGGTACAAGGCAAGGCTTGTTGCCAAAGGCTACGCTCAGCAAAAGGGGATTAGCTTTAAATTTAATACCACGTGGTGGCTTAGTTACATACTGAAGATTTTAGTTTTCTTTTTTTGCATTGTCATTTAAGGAGGGTGTTAGAAATAAATGACTATGCTAAAGTTAATCCATAGGTTACTTTGACCCAAAAGGTCGAGATTTGTGTAACCATGGGTATTTAGTTATTTAGGCCATGTTGAGTTTGTCTTAATTTGTGAGGGACCCAAGTTGTTCTCTCTCTCTCTCTCTTAGAGGAGGGCGCCCAGCCTCTTCTCTCTTGCTATGAATGTTCTACCCTATGCAAAACAAATAGCTCATTTATCACAGTTTCAAGCTCTTTATCCTCCTTTTTTACATTTCTTTTAATATAGCCTTTTTTCCTTGAAGACTTATGTCTAATAATATCTTCTCAATACCTTAGTCACAAAGTTATCTTTCAAATATCTTACCCTTTGCCAATGTAATGACTGTTGTTTCAGTTCTATGTTATGGCAACTACTTTTGGTCACTTCAATATGAATCATCAATTGATGCCTATAAATATAATACTTTCGAGCCCTTATATTTTCAATAATAAGCAAAACAATGGTCAAACTGCAAAGATGTACATTTTGTTTTTGTCCTTTCACAGTATGATGCATGCAGTCAATGCCTTAAACTGTTCTCTATTTTAAAGTGTTCCAAATCATTTTTTGATTGCGATTTATTTTGCAGGCAATGAAAGTGGACTTTGAAGTGGCAGAAGGAATTCATGCACAAGCAAGCATAGAAGATGTGAGCTCTGTTTGTTTGTGGCTTGGAGCCAACGTGATGCTTGAATATTCTTGTGAGGAGGTATGATTTAGAATAGAACTTTTGCTGATATTGCTTCTATTTTTTATTTCTCAATTTGATGAGAAATGTTAGTTACAAAATGATGTACCTATGCAACCTCTAATGATATTGTTGTTAGTGATGATTGTGGGTTCAATTTACAACATTCAAAACTCAATAAGGTTCTCGTGACCTTTGAGCCAAAATAAGTGCATTGCATTTGGGTTTGAATTGCATCACTCAAAAGTCTTAAATGTTCTCGTCACTATGAAAGCAAATAGCATAATCACGTAAGCAAATGATAGATGGCAAGTTAAACTCCATGATTGCATTTATAGGATATTTTTGGTATAGATGGATGGTTTGAAATTGGTGTTTGTTTTGTTGAAGGATGAGGTGCTGCAATGGTACATGCGCTAAGAAGGGGCGTGATGATTTTTAATGTTTTGGCAGCATTGATGTAGTTGAGTCATTCATGTTCTCTGAATATGCTCGAATGCTTATAATCACTAAGAGATGGATGAGAGACATTGTTAGAAGAAATGACTTGTTACATCATGAAATATAATGAAAAGTGGCATCTTTCTATAGCTTCCTATAACATTCATTACCAAGTTGGGCATAAGATTAAAGTTAAAAGCGGAAAATTTTAGAGGAGCAGTTCATTTGCAACCATATTTCTTAATGAGGAATTGTGGGGAAATAGTCAAAGTGATGGACCCAAACATCAATCAACAACTCTCTATGCATGAAGTAAGCATAAAGATCTAGAAGGAGAGTCAACATTCAATAGTAACATGAAAGGTTTAAGTGTACTTATTGTGGTGAGCTTGGTTATTTGGTTGATAAATGCTAGAAGAAAGCTTATCATGACAACAAGAAAGATGAATCATGCAAAGAGGGACACTCTAGTCATGCTGAACTAGGTGAAGATTTTCTTGGCAAATAAAGAAACCTAAAAAATAACAAAATGAAACTTTGTGGAGGTGTCATAGATCATGATATAAGATGCATGATGTAACGGTGATTGACATACCAAACAATTCCACGCATACATACATGAAAATTCAAAGATCCTGAGATGCACAAGAGGGGGAGACTATCACATGCTTTTGAATCTCTTACCCATTGTAAGTTGTGAAACTTTAGGTATTAATTGTAAGATGGCCAAGTCGTCGGCGTTGTGACATTTGTGAACTGGTATATAAAAAAAGGGTCACTAGTTGTATGTGACAAGTTTGTAATTGGCGAAGGGGTATTGGGTCTTCATTAGAGTTTCTGGATTACACACGGAAAAAATAACAAGATGACACTCTCCATGCATATTCTGATCTAGATAAACCACAAATAAGCTAAACCTATTCTAAGCTGGTTCAATTTATCCTCTGATTTAGGAACTAGTCTCTACCAGCTAACAATGAGACATTATGGCCTATTTATACTCTCTGAGGGACCACGATATAGGACTAGGGCTATGCCTACCAGTAGGGCCCCAAAATGGTTCAAATACCATTACTTGTAATATGATACAAAGGGCCCAAGTGACCAAACCATTTGGTCTAATGTCAAATAATAACATTGGGGCAGCTCTGAATAATATGCCTGTCACATTTCCCTTAAAAGGACAGTGTCTCTATATTTATAAACAATGCAGAGCTGCAAATTGAATGTGATAGTGCCATAAATTGGACAAGGTCAATACTGCAACATAAAGTTATCACCCTGATATGCATATAAAATGGGAACAATGACTGAGTACATATTGACTGCAGATCACAGCACTAGACATATGGACCATGAGGGCAGAATATATGCATCAGCACAAAAAATGTGGCTACACTATTGCATAATAATTCTGCTCCATAGAGAGAGATTCCATCCCAGCTTGATGGACCAAGAATCTAAAGGTTTGAATGAGTTTAGATCTTGGTAAAAAAGTAACAATTCCACGAAGTGCAGATTTCAAATAAAGACCAAGTCAGTTGGATGATCCCAAGGTGTTGTACATATCCCTCAACTGCCTGTTCTTGTGTCTGAACTGTCTATGCCTATTTCTCATATGTAATTGTTGCACACCTAGCTTTTGTTATGGCCCACAACTCATATGTATTATGGACTCAATAGTAAATCTGATTTGGCAACTATAAAATAAGAATATGATGAGCTAATAATTTGAATTGTAGTACCTTGACTTGCAGATATCCACTTGACAAGCTTTAAAAGCAATGTACAATAACCTGCTGTATGACAATTAGATCATTCTAACGTCTAGTTTTTGAATTTGTTATCACTAAGAGGAATGTGCAGCACTAAGGCGATGAAATAATCGCACAAAATGGACCATGGGTACAAAAGATTTGAAGCCTTGGAAAGTGGAAAAATGTTGAAACTCAGTAACTCAATTTCTGATGGCTGTAAAGTACACTGGCAGCTCCCCACTCTAGGAAACCCATTGATATAAAGATCTCTGAAAAAACCGCACACAGTACAAAAAGATAACCTGTTCAAAAACTTGGAATTATATTTTTCTGGCATCCTAACCTTGCTACTTTGAAACTCTGGCCCGAAGATCTTGCCCTCCACTCCAAAACTGGCTGCATTATCTTGCCTTCAACTTTTGGTGAGAGGAATCCAGCAAGACAGTCAACTTCAACATTTTGTATAATATAGAAAAGAATGGAGCCAAAAGAAGAAGTTTAAGCTTATCTTTAAATTCAAGAATCTGAAACCAATCAGTTCCAGTCCCCCACATGGACTGATTCAAATATAGTGGGTTTGTTGGTTACTCATGACTTTAGTGGTACCTAAGCTCTCTTGGCACGTAAAGTGTTGTGATAACATGTTATTAGCAGAACGTCAAACAGAACACGTGCTACAAATATAGATGTCTATCTGATGTAGAACAGTAACATAATGACAATCGCCTTAGCTATCCCTAATATGAACTGAAGCTACAATCTCAAGCTACTCTCTGATGTAAGAACAAGTCTCTGAATTATCAGCCAATTTCCAACAAAGCCATATATGGCCATTTTAGAACTTTTGAAGTTAGGGCCAGGGCTGGCCTACCAGTAAGGCCTCAGGGGTCCAATAATGGCTGAATAATCAACACTGCCAATAGTGGATCTCTAGTAATGAATTCAGGGCCAGGGTTTCCAAACCACGTGGGTTAATCTCAAATACTAGCATGGGGGCCCAAGGAGTCTTCAATAATTTCTGTAACTCAACCACCTGAGTTACAATGGTATACAGTTAAGAGAAATATTTTTGCCAGAAAATTGAAAGAATGTTTTGTGCCCTAGCTTAACTTGATCATCTGATTATGAAGAGGTAAATTTTTTTTTAAGGGCTTGATATCTGGTTTGCCAAAATTATATCCTTTGACACATTGTGGACCAGACTCTGGCAGTCGGCTTTTCTGCAGTCTATTTAACTAGTCAGGGTAGTTGCAATACTGTGTCAGTGATGATGGCAACACGTGTCTGATCTTTCTGTTTTGAGAAATAAGTATTGACCGATCATTTCTAACCAAATGTCTGCTTGATGTTACAGGCACTGACACTTTTGGAAAAGAACCTTGATAATGCCAATGCTAGTCTACAAGCAATAACCGAAGACATGCAATTCCTTCGTGACCAGGTTACCATCACCGAGGTACAACACAGTTGTTTGTTTGGATCTTCTATCTCATATCTTTCAAAAACTAAATTTGACTAGACTCAATGCAATGTAAAATATTGTGTAGATTGCCCCAGTTTGGGCAATTTTTTCTGAACCTGATGATAAGCATCAAGTTGAGTTTTGTCTATTAAGATCATGTTGCCCGTTCCAGAATGGAATGCGTTCTGGAACTTGACCAATTAAAAAATACGTATTTTTTTTTAACACATGATTACAGCAAAAACCGAGCCTCCCATTCTTCCGATTTCAACAGAAGCTTGATGCACACATCCAAAGGAGAAAATGGTGAACTTCTGAGGCTTTCCATCTGTTCCCTCCATTGGGAGAGTGTCAGATGAAAAGTCTCCTGCCAAAGTAGATCCATCGCTGTAGTCATATTGAAATCGGCATCTGGTCCTACTGCTGTGGGCATCGCGGCCAAGCGGTCTGCATTGTGAAGATAGACAAGGAATGGGCTTGTAGGAGGGAGAGGTTTTAAGATTTGGCACAGGTCCTCCAGTTCCATTAAATGGCTTGCATCGCGCCCACACCAGATCACTATCCGTGTCTGCAAGAGCATGAATTGTCTGTGGAGGAGCGACCAGTTGCACCACCATGAGATAGGATTCATACAAATCAGTATGTAGGAAGGATTGAGTGTGTTCTCTTCTGTTTCTGACTCTTCCTTTCAGGCTTTCTTGGTCAATTCATCAGATTTATCATTCTTGGACGATCACAAACATGCACTCTGTTTTAATACCTGTTTCGGGCTTCATTACCTGTTTAATTGAATTTACAAAAAAAAAAACGTTCTGACCCAGTACGTTCCCAGAACGTACAGTACGTTCTGGCCCAAAAGGGTCGGAACGGGTTTCTAAGATTAAGATCATCTCTCTAAGATGTCCAGTGACTATGTCCAGCTTGTGCATCTGGCTGTAAAGTCAGTGCTAGTGTTCTGTAAACTGAGAATAGTTTTGGGCTTTATTCTAACTTATGAGCGATTGTTGATGATTGGATGCTTAGCGTAACATTGCGCTTGGCTCAGCTAGCAATGAGGAATATGTTCTATTTGAAGGAAACTTCTAGTAGCTTTAGGTTCTGATATGGATCTTAATTGGCCATTACAAGCAAAGTTTATCTGCAAAATTTATGAGTGCTTATAAGAGATCGGTTGCAAAAGCTTTGATAAATGCTGTGGGCCTATGTATTGCGATGGAGAAATATGGAACATGGAACAAGGGTTGGAAAAGTTTTGGGGAATGGCATTTCCTTAATGGGCAAATGAATTTCCCCCACTTAGGAAACATTGTTTTTAAAAACACAGGCAGCAGGAAGCATGCTGGCATGTTTTTCCTGATGAGAAATGAGCTTCCCTACTAGGAAAGTCTGCATTGGCATCTTATATGTGTTAATCACAAGTCTCGAGTGGGTGGACTTATTAAGATTTTGAGGTTCCAATCACATATTGCAAATTTGGCAAACGTTCACCACAATATGATAATGTGGTGTTTGCCTCTGTTTCATTCCCTTTTTTGCTCCTCTAAAATGAGTCCAGAAAATCTGTTTCAGCTTGATTCATTAGGCTTAAACAGGATTTAATACAATAAGCTAAACTTGTTTATGGCTAATTTTGTAGCCTGGTATTACTTCATCTTTTGACCTGAACCTTCCATTTCATACATTTGCATGCAGCATAGCTCGTTGATTTTAGGCCGTTAGCCTTCAAGCCTTTGCTAGAAACCGTCAGATACAATATTTGTCTTATTCACGATAGCTGTTGATAGCGTATTTCTAAAAATGTACATGCTAGATGGAGATCAAATATGGACTGTCTTTGTACAGGTCACGGTGGCACGTGTATATAACTGGGATGTGCATCAACGTCGAAAACAGCGCCAGCAAGTCAAAGAACCTGCTTAAATTTTCTCTATGTAGACTTCTGTCTTTTCTCACACTACATTCATTTAACCATGAGTCTTTCCATTAATAGAAACCACCCAACGGGGTTGGCTCAACTGGTTAGCTTGGCATCCAAAGTTTCTTTGGTCCCAGGTTCGAGCCTCCCCTTGGAAACCAAGAAGCATTAATAGAAACCATGTTTGTAACTTATCCATGTTAGTATGGCAGAGCAATGAGCTCTGCTAATGTTTTTGATGGCTGTGGCAACCAATTTAACTTGTTTCTGTTGAATCCTGATGGAGTAGCAGACGGATCTCCAAAATTTTGATTGTTACAATAATAGAGAGTTTGGTTGAATGAACTTGTCCGTCGTGACATTGGACAACCTTTTCTCTACGGATTTTAATTTTCTACTTTTTGCCATGTAGCTAAGACAGCTATTTCCAGGTTATCAAGATAATTAATCTCATACAGGGAGATGCACAGGATTCTGCTCTGAGGACTTTATGATGATGAGAGTAGTTGACAGAGATCTTGGACGGCTGCTAATCAGTTGCAGACTTGCTGCTATACTTTATAAACAAATTCTGTTTTTCAAAAGCATCCTATAATGTCTTCCAGGATTGAGTTTATACTTCCAGGTATCAGAATCACATATCTCTGACTGCCAATTGACTTTTTAGATGGCTATGTTATGCTAAAAGCTCATTATCTTGAATTATCTTAAACCAACCAAGATTAGATGATTTGCAAAAAATCTGACATCTTCCCAGAAGGTTTTTGCACCACCTTCCTCAATTGTACGTATAGCAAAAGGAAATATGTTTGTTTCTCTGAGAGCACTACTTTTTCAACCACGTGCAGTTTTCAGATATTACTGGTTGTCATTTCTTATGTCTATCATTTAATAAGTGGTCAATTACATGCTGAAAGGTGTTCTTAATGAGACCTACAAGCCTGATTGCTTTTGTTCCTGAACATGTAAATTTCTAGTAGCCTCGTGCTATCTTGAAGGTATAATAGCAAATGTGCAGATTGTTTGAAAAATGCTGTCAGTTTTGGTAGCTTAGTTCTTGCTTGTACATCTAAGAGGAGTCAGCCTATCATCAGCATGCCAATTGCATCTGTAAGAAGCTGCCATGTTCTGAATATGTCCCTCATTGGCAGATAGGTTTTCTTTAGGAAGCAGAATGCAGAGTGTAACAAGAACTCAAAAGACAATCCTTTACAGCAGGCAGATCAATCATGTTTCAATTTGATATTTTGAGCCCCTGGGATAGCATACATATTCCAGTTCTAAAAAACAGTTCTCGCATGTTTTTATTCGGACACCATTCTTCTCAAGAAACTATCCAGATTGCCCTGTTCTACAGTAAACTAGCTGCACATTGGTGCGTGTCCATGCTCATGATATATACCCCGGGGCAACTCGGAAAAATTTGCAACCTAAATTCCCAAAAATATCCCTATTACCGTGAATTTATTAGAGCTTTAAGTGCCATGATGTTCTGGTCATGGCTTTTCACAGTAAAGTTTTTTTTTTAGTGAGATCTAAGCTCACTATCAGATGAAAAAATTGTCCTTGAATCCTGCAAGTAAAGAGGCCTGAAGTCAACTTTTAGAATCAGTATTCTTATGTGATAGCCAGATATTGCTTTTTAGAATTATATGTTGCCTAGCTTTCCTTGTGATGGCCAGATATTGCCTTTTGAGATTATTCGTTACCTAGCTTCTCCTTCTGAAAAACACCATTTATAATAAGACAGAATATTGACTTTAACATGTTTTTTCTTGTCACTTGAGGACATCAAATGCGGCACTCAGCTCTTACACGAGCATCCAACACTTCAAAAGCATCAAATAACGCATTGACTACTTGCAACTGGAAAAAATAGTAGTGTTTTAGGTTTTTGAGATGATGGATACAGAAGTCAAGTTTCTGCTTTCTTATAAAATCTAGTGAGTCCTATTTTCAGGCAGTTCCTAACTGAACTTTGTGCTAAAAGTATCTAAACCTATACCACGGTTTAGTATCTTTTTGCCCATAATGGAGATGCTTTACAACAGCAAGAGTGAACTTGAATGCAGGATATCATCTAAAACCTGGTTTGTTCATATGTACATTTAGAAATGTTATTCAAAAGAAGTCAATCTAATCTGCAATTCCGAAGTTTTTTGAAGTGCCATATCAGAGCTTTCTTTTCTTCTCGTTTTTCACTTGTCGTCAAGGAGATGAGGCCTTCACCAACATGCCACTTGTTGGAGAACCAAATTACAAAATTCTTGAATCAGGATATTTTAATGCATCACTTAGCACTAGTGATACTGCATGTAATCTCTAACTTTATCACAATTTTTGCATCATTCAAAAGATACTCCCTTTCTCTTTTAGTTATTCCAAGTACTCGAGGAGAAAATTCAAGCGCTCCTTAGACCGGCAACTTATGTTCTATGGGAGTAACTATGTTTTCAAGAGTCAAATAAAAAGTTCCCTCAAAATCTATGAACTGAAATAAATTTCATGTAGATACTAGGAAACTTTACATCTGACCGGTAAAATGAATTTGATGAAGGGTTTGCTGGAAATATGATGCACATCCATGTCGGATTACATCTTGAAATAATGCAACATCAACAATCATTTGGGTTTTACAGTTTACCATTACAAAGTGCTAAATTACTTACAATACTATGAGTTAGTCATTGAATGTACTTGCATCTCATAATTAATTTAAGGGGCCTAAAATGGGTGCCTATGATGTAATTGATGAGGGTCTTTCTAAGTGTAACTGGTACAGTGACCAATGGGGGTATGCACACTATATGAGGTCCTTAATACTGTCTCATATTGTATTTTGTGTGTTATGTAGTCGAAGCAATGTATGTTCTCTCTCTCTTCTCTCTCATATGGTGAAAGCATATTGCATTGCTCTAATTTTTAACTTGGTATCATTTTCAAATATGGCTAACCCCAATGCATCCTAGCATCCAATGGTTTCTCTTTCTAGGACTTGTGAGGTTGAAGGATCAGCATTTACAATATGACCCATGAGGGCAGCCTTCTCAACCAATGGAAGCAATGCAAGGTGGAGCATAGTTCATTCCTTCAGGATTAGCTTAATGTTGCTAAAACATCCAGTTTTTCAAAACAGAGGCCTTGTTTTTTATTTCTTGCTCTTTATATCTGCTCTTTCTGAAAATCTAATGCTTCATATCAGTCTTCGATAATCCAAAATTAGTCGAGCTTTTGTTTTATGGTACTCACCTTATTTTTTAAGCTTATTTTGCAAGTTGGATGGATGGTGGTGTGCATGCTATTTTAGGAGACAATTTAATGTGAATAAATTATTAGTAGCTTCGCTACATGTTATGAAATTCCAACAATAAGTATTTTTGGAAAATGATGTCGGGAAACTATTTTTTCATGTTTTTCATACATTCAATTGGTTGTCTAAACATTTGTGGCAATTCCTAAAGTAATAATTTATTGTTTGAGGGAGTGGATAACCACCGTCAAAGATGGCCAATGAATCAAAGGAGCCTTTTGGAAATCCTTAAGAAACAATATTGAAATAGAGCAAGAACTGGTAAAATCTTGAGTAGTACTGCATGAATTTGGTTAATCACACTAACCACTTGAAGTCTATTATGAGTCAACTTATAGAAACTAGTTTCTATATTTTTTGGAAATCTTTGATAGACAATATTAAAGCTAGAGCCAAAACCTGTAAAATATTACCTAAGTAGTATTTTATGAGTTTGGTTGATCACATTAACCACATGAAATCATTTATGAGTCAAGTTGTATAAGCTAGTTCTAATATTCCAAAAGATGATGCTATGGTTGTATTTCTTAACAGTATGCTAGCCCAGTATATTAATGTTATTTTTACACTGTGATTTGCATAATCAACCTTTATAACTATAATTGATGTCTTGCTTGAAGAAGAACACACAATATTCATGATTACTTTGATCTTGCTTTGTTTGTAAAGTGGAAAGTTATGTGAGTCTCTTAGAACTCAAAAGAATGGTGAGGGCACTAAAATGGAGGTAAAATTTTCAATTTTGAAAAAATTGGGCATTATGAGAATAAATAAAATGATATTGGATTTCTATGTGCTTAGATTTGCCATGAAATCTGGGATTCGGAGACAGTGAAATACAGCTCAAATTGCCACAGAAAATAGTGGTAGTATTGAACGGAGTGTGATGTAAATCATGAAGTAACAGTCTAATCCATATAGCTTCTTTTGAAGCTTGATATGCTGCAATGTACTTTGCCTCCGTTGAAGAAAGCGCAATTGATTTTTGCTTTCTTGAGTTCCACAAGATAGGACCCCCTACCAGAAAGAAACAAAGCCCAGAAGTGGATTTTCTGGTTAAGGCATTTCCTCCCCAATCTGAGTCGGAGTAGCCTTGAAGGATGAGTGGATTGATAGCGTTTCCATCGTAGCATAAAACCTGATCTAAACTTCTTTGAATGTATTTCATCACTCTCTTTAATACTTTCCAATGAGAAATCCTAGGATTAGACTTGTATTGACTTAACTTGCTAATTGTGTATGCTAAATCATGTCTCGTACAGAGCATGACATACGTTAATGATCCTATGAGTGAATGATAAGGGTACTTCGCGAAGTTGAGTACTGCACTTTAGCATTTGGGATGTAGGGTAGAGTTGGAGTTAGATTTGGAGTTAGACTTAGCATTTGGGATGTAGGGTAGAGTTAGAGTTAGAGTTAGAGTTAGATTTGGAGAGAAAATCTGTCAAATTTTGTACACGGAGAAGGTTGTGTACATGTAGTTGTTTGGCGAGTAGATGTGGTGAGATAATGTGGTTGTTTTGTGAGCGGTCGCCTTCAACTTCCTGTCGGCTTCAACTTCAAGTTGCCCTCAGCCTTCCTGCCTTGCTGCTAGATACTATGCAGGTAATTGGTTATGTTAGTAATGTTGTTTCTGGTGAGTTGTTTGTTATATCAAATATATGACTATACATGGTTTGCAATTGTCGAATGATTAAAAAATACTCAATCATATAAGAATTTTCAAAACAGAAAAATTGAAATCAAATTCTTTATCGAATGATTTTTTCTCTACTAGATTTCTTTTTACATAGACATATTTGTTAAGATTTTGTGTTTTTTATTATAAACTATTTAATATTTATTGTTAATTTAGAAAATACATTTCATTATTTGAAATGAAAAAGTATAGATACCCATATGCATCTAATCATGATTTCAATATGAGTTTTCTTAAATAAAGATTGAAAAGGTAGATTTTGTCAAGGTGAAATGAGAAGGAAAACAACAATTAGACGACGCTCCTCCTCAATGCAAGCAAGATCGCACTTTGCCAAGATCTCCTCTTGAGTGATCTCCTCCTTTGCCAAGCTCACCCTCTCAAAAGCAACACTAGCTTCCAACTTAAACAATCTTCCATGCTTAAATCCCTTTGCAATGCAAACATCATTCTTCAAGATGAAACAAACACCATGCTCAAAGTGGACATCCAAACCACTTTTTAAGAGTAGACCAACACTAAGCATATTCTTGGTGATTGATGGTACATAAAGGACATTTTCTAGATCCATGCATTTTGAGGATTGTAGACACAAAGAGATGGTGCCAACACCATCTATCCTACACTCTTCATCATTTACAGTAAAGACAAACTTTTTAGCATCATTGAAAGAGTGTAAGGTTGAGAAAAAGTCCTTTTCACAAGACATGTGGGAGCTAGCCCCACTGTCGATCCACCAATTGTCTCTTGAATTGCTATTGCTTGTTGGTGAGGATGTAGATGCCATCAAGAATACATCTACTTCATCCTCCTCCTCCTCCTTTGCAAGATTTCTTTGTTTGTCCTCCTCCACTTGTGCCCTTAGCCTCTTGTAACATTCAGATGCATAATGCCCCTTCTTTTCACAAAAGAAGCATTTTTGCTTTGACTTGTTCTTTGAGCTTGATGCATCATCCTCTTCTTTGGCCTCCTTTGGATGCTTCTTCTTTCCATTGGTCTTCTTTTTGCCCTTGAATGAGAAATTGGCTTTCTCATCACCATCCTACAAAGACAAGGAACTCATCCTAGATTTTGCATGGAGCATCCTGCACTCTTCAGCAACTAACACACTGTGAAGTTTTTCTATAGTTAGCAAAGTGTCTTGGATGGCAAAACTTTGGACCAAATTTGCAAAGTCATCTCCTAGACCATTAAGAACAATTTGTACAAGCTCTCCATCATGAATCTTCTCTCCAATGGAAGCCAACCCCCTATTTAGAGACTTGATTCTGAGTACATAATCATGTGCACTCTCCTCATGCTTTGCAAAATCTGATTTCTAAGCATGAGTACTCTTGAAGTGTTACTAGAGTCATAGATTGATTTTAAAGACTCCCAAGCCTCTTTAGCACTAGTACATGTTGATACTTCTCTCAACAAATCATTTCTCACATTCATCTTCACACAATGAAGTGCAAGCCTAGATCTCTTCTTGTGTCTAGCTAACTCATGTGCACCTAGAGGTTCATCTTCATCTTCAATCAAGAACTCATAAAGGTCTTGGAGCACCAAGAGTGACTCCATCCTAACCTTCCAAATAGCATAATTTGTAGAATTCAATCTCTCACTAGCTTCTAGAAGGTCACGTATGCTCCAGTAGATCCCATCTTACTAGTGACTTCTACAAACAAGAAATATATTTGATTGACTTGAAACTCACAAAGGTCTCACACTTGCAGTATTTCACTCAAATTTGATTTTTAATCCAACAAATGGACTTATAATCACAATTCTATCACTCCCTCACAAAGCTTGAATGAAGATAAGATGAAGTGAAAACTACTTTCAAACAAATCTTGCCAAGAAATGGATTTGATTGTCTCTAGAAACTCACTAAGGTCTCTCTCTTGTAGTGTTTCACTCAAATTAGATTTCTAATCCAACAAATGGACTTATAGTCTCAGTTCGAGCACTCCCTCACAAAATTGGAATGAAGATAAGATGATGTGAAATCTACTTACAATCAAATCTTGCCAATTTTGGCTATTTTTGGACAAAAACATGACTTAATCTCACTCACACTTTTTGATGTACTTTCAAGACGTGTAAAACAAGTTTAGAGGACCTTATTTCAGCCTAGATTAATTAGATTGCATGACCCTATGTCAAATCTAATCAATGGCACTCAATCTTGGTAACTTATCCTAAGATTTCCACCATAAATTACATCAAAAGCTCACAAATTGAATTTCTTTGGATCAAATGAATACCATGCATTAAATGCAGGTTCAGAGGTGCCCACACATGTGGACAGTATGGATTTGGACCCCTACCAAGTTTGGGATCAAATCTCCTAACCAAAATCAAGATTCTAACTTGCCCTCTCAATACTAGTTTTTATCACCAAAACTTGCTAAAAATGGATTTGCATTCGATCAATGGCTTATGCTCTTGTACTTGGATCTGATACCATGTGAAAGTACTGTACTTTATCTACAAAGATCCACAAGAGTGATTGGATGCTTGCTTAACAATCTATCAAAAAACTAGCCACAAAAAAGTTGATCTAGATTGGCAATTAAAAGCAATCAAAAGCATTAACAAACAAAAGCATTAACAAACAACAAGCATTAACAATCAAAAGCATTGATCAACATTGAAATTCGAGACCACATGTGTATACTACAGGCTTTAGTACGGCCTTCAACCTGAGAAACAAGTAGAAATTGATTTGGTTTCATTTGGATCACAAAAACTCAATGTACATAGTGAACTAGCTTGAGATTGCCAATGAGCTCCAAAAATTTTCTATCTTCTCACTATGGAGAGAGGGAATACATAGCAAATTCGACTTCCTTCTTAAAGCTAGGTGGATTTCCAGCATGTAATAAGGAAGTTAACTCACTCTCCTTGACTTAAAATGAAACCTTAGCTTAGATCCTAGAGTTATGCTTGGTAGGTAGCTAGCTGGTCGAATTTTCACCTTAAACTTAGGTTTAGGTCCTGTAAAGTAGGGATGACAACCAAATAGACATTACCAACTCTCTTGACTTGATTTAACCTATATTAGGAGTGGATTTTAACGTGGCATTTTGGCCATACATGTGCCCCTTTGAGGAAAAACCCAACTGATACTGGATATCACCCATGCTCAGTGAGTTTCGGTTTCGAAGGTGGCCGTCCCAAAATGAAGACCAACTGCTATAGAAGATCTCCCCTGAAATTGCCCTTTCCAACTTTTGACTTCCCGCTTGCGTCTGGTGGGCGTTGTCGCAAATGAAACTAACCCAAGAAACAGGCTAGCCATCCATCCTTTGCAAACATTGAGTCATTTCGTTGTCGTTCACGTGCGAGTACTTGAACTACAAATCCGCCGCACAGATTCTGGATATCACCCATGCTCAGTGAGTTTCAGTTCCGAAGGTGGCCGTCCCAAAATGAAGACCAACTGCTCCATAGAAGATCTCCCCTGAAATGGCCCTTTCCAACTTTTGACTTCCTGCTTGCGTCTGGTGGGCGTTGTCGCAAATGAAACTAACCTAAGAAACAGGCTAGCCATCCATTCTTTGCAAACATTGAGTCGTTTTGTTGTCGTTCACGTGTGAGTACTGCAAATCCGCCCCACAGATTCTGTAGTCCTCTTTGTTTGATGGTATCAGTCTTCAAAGAAAAGGTTCCTTCTCGAGCCATCAACTCCTTGTATCACAAGCAATCATGCAAACCAGGCAAAGCACGAGTACTAAGACTCACCACGAATACGTACAAGTAAGACACTCAGGCAGGTTTACTAACAAGTAACAAAGACAAGGTCCCCCTTTGAGATGGTCCTGCCAACGGACCTTTGTCTGGCCGCGCCCATACAAATCGATCACGGAATCAACCCACATAGGACACCCCTCCAACTATCCGTGCTTTCACCATTAAGCAGCACATTGCCTCAGTCACGCCCCACCACTTTTTGGTCGATAGCCCTTATAGCTAAACGATCGGCAGCTATCCCGCACCGGCAGCTAACCACCCGTGCTTTACACCCAAATTCGAGCAGCATCTCTGTATCAATGGTTAACCCTTACAGTTCAAATATGTCGCCCCGCACCCAACAAGGTACAGACCGTGCTTTCACCTCCCTAGGCAGCACTTTGTCTCATCCGTCCAATGTGCAGACAGCGCCAAGCCCGAACCGCGAGAACTGACCGTGCTTACACCTCAAGGGCAGCACCTTGACTCATCAAGTCCCCCGTTCTGCCGACCACCCCGACCGTGGACGCACCCGTGCTTACACTATGGGCAGCACCTTGCACAACAGTTGTCTTGATGAACCCCAAACCGTGGCCATTTCCGTGAGATCCGCATAGCTGACCGGCCAGTCGGCTTTGATACCACATGTAGCGCAAGCATCCCAAAGGGAGCCGGGAACCACGACTTAGCTTCCCAGCCTTCAACTCTTGCCATCCAAACCCACTTGACATGCAAGCAGCCAACTCGCCAACAACGATCAGACTTAACCAACTTGAAGTTCCGAAAACCAACATTGAGATCCAACCTGGCGCCATGCCAAATCAGGGGTCCCGATGTGAATGACTTCCCTCCAAGCAAGCCGCCCGACATACATCAAACTTAACCAACTCAAAGCTTCGTTACAAACGAATAACATCCATTCCAAGCAAGCGGTCTGACTTACATCAGACTTAACCAACTGAAAGCTTCGTCACGAGCACTTGAAGCCAACCTGGTGCCACGCCAGACTGGACAGCCATAAACAGGTAACATCCACCCAAGCAAGCCATCCAACTCAGCCGACAGGTTAGAGCCCGTTCCCCAAGAGCTTAACTCATTCACGTTCATGCAAGGAACACTCAGAACCACAAGCCGCAACAGATATGGAAACAACCAGTTCTTGGACCAAATGGTCCCGACAGCATACCGGTGGCGCCACGGACCGAATGGTCCCGACGGCATACCGCTAGCGTCCCGGGATACGACCCTCAGCTATGTGCCAAGTTAAAAATTTTGAAAGCGGCCTTACAACTGGCGCTTTTACCGAACACTGAAACCCAGGAGGTAATCAGAGTCAGTTTGAGAAAAATCTCACTTTATTAATAAATCTGAGAAGGTTACATTTCAAGTGTGTGACCGACCCTAGTCTCCGGGGCGCTAGCATGCCAAGGCGAGAGCCATGACAACATTCCAGCAAGGGAGGCTGAGACTTGGTTGGAGCTCGCCCTGAGTCGCAACCCGCACTCCCCTATAGTATTGGTGTGATTCGGCACCCCCCCTCATACCAAGCACTCTACCCAAGCTGGTAAAGCACATTTTTCTCTCTCTAGGATTTTCTCTATCTAGAAAGTCATTTTCTCTCTCTAGATTTTATTGATCCCCAGGCTTCCTTTAATCATGCCTAGATCGTGTGAGGTGATTGCACATCGATCTGAGCTCTCTGGACTCCGCTAGAACCGATCAAAGATTTTTAGCCATAGGAACTTGGCGCCAGCTGGATTCTGGTCACAGTCTATCTCTTCGTCTCAGCTTCGTGTTTTGCGAATTGTTCACGACACTTGTCTCTTCACGACATTTTTGTCTATTGTGAATCGTTCATGACAAATGACAACTTTGAGCATGAAGAAGAAATCCAGAATATTTCACGAACTGTTCGCGATAGTTTCGCGACAGGTGAGCTTGAAGAACAATCCAGAAAAGATTTCACGAATCGTTCGCGACAATTCGCAACATCTGAGGTTTGAACAAGAAACAGAAGTTATCACAATGTTGTTAAGATCATGTGTTGTTGTATGTACAATTTTTTTTGACATTTTTGGTGTTGTTGCAGATGTCGAAGATCTACATAAATCATAGGACTTTTGTGCGAGACCTGACGAAGTTATTTTGTTTTGGTGATGAGGTGTCTCACAGCTCCATTTTGTGGTTGATAGAAGCTTATGCAGAGTTCTTATTCCAACAACAAAGGAGAAGATGTTTTATGCCAAGAGAATATCGATTCCTATTAGATGTATATATGTTACTCAGGAATGTGGCATATGTTTGGAGACATGTTAGTGTTGTTAGACTTAGTGACTTTTTGGAATATGAAATTGTTGTTGCTTCAATTTTTTATAGTAGTTTGGGTTTTTGTGATGAATGTTTTTTAAACACACATTGAATACATGCACAGACACACAGACACCTCTCTCTCTCTCTCTCTCTCTCTCTCTCTCTCTCTCTCTCTCTCTCTCTCTCTCTCTCTCTCTCTCTCTCTCTCTCTCTCTCTCTCTCTCTCTCTCTCTCTCTCTCTCTCTCTCTCTCTCTCTCTCTCCCCCCAAAGCATCAGCTGTCTGATGACTCATATACTCAGACAATGTACACACGTTCACCTCTGCGAGCTGATTCTACACAGCCAAAGGATATGGTCGAGCCCAAAAAGTTCGTTGAAGATGATGCGGCTATAGATGTGCAGATAATTCCACCCCCACAGTAGCCAACACCTTTACAACAACCCATACCGGTGGTCCCTACAAATCTATATTCGGCGCACCAAATTTTGGGCACTATTGTTCAGGAGGCGCTTGCGGCCAAAGCAATAATGGTGAAACTAATGACAGATAATGCGAAGCTGCGAGCAGAACTCACCAAACTCCAGCAAGACCTGCAATTAGCCAGTCAACATGTGTAGGCACAAAAGGACGAGGTCCTTAAATTGAAAAAACACAAAGATAGCCTCCAAAACTATATCACGGGCCTCTCTAAGATAGCTACGGATGCCTTAGCCAAAGTCCAATAGCTCCAGCAAGAATTAGCGCAAAGGCTAGTCCCCCTCCATGCACAATTGCAAATCTACGAAATAGAAAACACGCGCCTGGGAGCGGAGGTGCAAGCGCTCCAAGCAGAGAAGGCCGCATGGTCAGCCCAGCCAAGACGTCGAATAGGCCACTCACCCAAGCCGAAATGAACCTCTACAGGCAGCAGGTGCAGATCTACACTCAAACCCTAAACAACTACCAAGATGAGTTCGCTAGATATCACGCGAGTGCCAAGCAAGAGCTCATCAGCCAGGCAAAAAACGCACTCAAGGTGTGCCAAAACCTCATGGCACAGAAACCCAAGTTGACCCTGATGGTGATTCCAATGCCACCCACTTATGATACTGCGTAGGCTAGTCCAAGCCAAGATTAAGGACAAGCAGCGATGAGGCTTGATACACAAGAACAAGGGCAAGATACAGGTCTTGATACCACACTACAAGCGGATCCGAACCAAGCACAAGCCTCTTCATCCCAAGGCTCGAGATCGATCTCTGCCATTCGTGCCTTCAGAAGACCCAAAATGGTAGAGGATGAAATCAATGCCTACCTGGTCCAGTATCCATACGAAAGCTCACGCGGCGGCTGGCAGCTACCAGTCACAATTAAAGAGGTCAAAGGCAACGAGCTCATCTATTTCCCCGCCTTGGCCCCTCAATCAAAATGGCACCAAAAGCTGTTTTGGACTACAGCATATGCACTTCCCTTGTATGTGTGTCCAAACCAGCTCGATAATTTTTTAAGGTTGTGAATTTTCGCAAACTAAGTCTTCGTCAATGGTGTTTAATACTTCATCATTGTGTATGTCCCATTGATAGATTTTTAATTTTGATTTGTATACACGAGTGTTTATTGGTTGTGGGTGTTGCACACAAGCCAATGTTGATGGAAGTTTAATTTCTCTCGATATACGACGCTTTCCTAATCGCTCTGGATCCAGCAAGTGAATAAGCTGGTCGTTAGATAACTCATGTTCTTCCACAATAAAAACGCCATCCTCACTGGTGGATACTTCAGTAGCAAAAGCATCTTCAGGTATCCACTCAATAGGGAGTGCATCTATCATGTATAAAGACAGGATGAGAGTGTTGATATCCGTGGAGTTTATGGTAACATTGACTAGTTCATCTTCCTGAACTTCTTGTTCACAAAGAGTGGCATTGACACAATCAATGGTTGCTAGGACATGACCCCAATTGATAATATAAGTACTCTACACGTACTGACCCTTTATAGTTGAATCAATACTCTTTTGGATTATCATATGTAGTTGAAGACCAATCGTCTTCAATTCGTGCATGCTTTATCTTTCTCGTGGCATCGACAGAGATTTTCCTATCTTTGTTGCCAAAAACTATTTTGTTTTTCTTCCAATTTTGAATCACTCCGGCCATTTCTAACCAAGGCGTTCCAAGAAGGAATTGATAGGTGTGTGGTTCATCAGAAAGATCTAGTACGACACACTCTATGGTGAAATTCAAACTTGTAATTTTAATCGGTAAATTGCTTATGTGATCGACAGGCATCGTCATTCGTTCTCGTCAGCCATTCGTAACTCGTACTTAGGCTTTTCCAATGTGGATATTCCCCATGCCTTGGTTAAGGACAGGGCGATAATATTCACGCCAGACCCACCACCGAGAATGGCTTGCACGGATGGGTAAGATTTGTAGTGCATTGGTAAAGTGATGTTGTTACCTTTAGCAACATGTATATGAAGTAAGCTCATGTCTACATTATGAAGTAAGCTCATTCTACATTATGAACCATTTTAGCGTTTTCTAGTTGTCTAAAGTACTTAGGAGATATATTCTCGAAAAATGACTTAGGCCTCTTCATGATCTATACTTAACCAGCTCATATCTTCATTTTCGAGTATATCATGCCATATTTATGTTGATATTCAATATTTAACATTTTCGTGACATCACATATCCCCTTCCTCAAATGTGAAACGTCCTCGTGAACATATCATCCTTATTTCGAGGATTATTCAAGAAACATTCTTATTCGTCAGATTTTCGTTGAGGCGAAAAGATATTTCTTCGTGTATTTCGTCCTTTAGATATTTCTTCGTCTTAGAGAATATGTGTCTTGTTGTTTCTTTAATTGAATAGGTTGTTTTGAGTTGATCTTTGAATTGCGGATGAAAACTGGAATCAAACTTCAAAACATCTTCAAACTTCAAAAAGTCAGCATCCTATAGCAACATTACCACGACAAAGGCATGAATGAATATTCATGAATGATTCAGTTCTTCATATAATTTCTGAACAAGCTCCAAGTTCTGTTGAGCTTTGATCAAGAGCAAGTCTTCTTTTGATTTTGTATAATGGCCAACTGATAAGTTGCCGAATTCTTCTAACTTAACCGGGAGCAATGTTCCATCAAACCGCTCCTGGGTTAACTTGGTATCTTCACCTGAATCACTACGTAGAGTGATTTCTTTACATTAACGAGCTGAAAATCTAATAAAATTGCTTTTAACATAAAGATTCTGAACAAAAAATAATGTCTTCGCCGCAAAGGTACCAAACTGCTAAAATGTATATCTACGTAATTGCTTATAACAGAATGACTTCCTTCTATCTTGCAAATTATGTCGAATCTCCGCAAAATATTCTGCAAGGTTTCGCTCCCAATCCACATAAAGACTGAATAATTTCGGATAAGCCATATTTATATTAATCAGCAAACCTACATCGTCGAATGCGCCTAAATCCGCAACAGCTTGTGGTTTGTACAGCTGAAACTACAACTTTCGCTTCAAAAATATCGCTTATTATCTTCGTTCCGCAAAAATTGAAGTTATTTGATTCGAATATATTCGAGAGCATATATAGCCGAAGAGCCTATGTATAACTCTGCTAATCCAAAAGGTACGACCTAGAACTTACCCTGGATTATGCCCCAGCAGAGACATCCTTTCTGCTCGATAGAGAGCTGGGCCCATAACCAGAGAAAGTCATCCTTCTCCCAAGGTCGCTTCCATTCGTCGAAGGCGATGCCTACTGCGCCTGGTAGCATCATGTAATCCACACGCCATTGCAACTCAATATTAAAAGCATGTGGACACCATTTCCAGAAGCGTTCAACAAATGCACGGAATCTGTCAGCACATACCTTCGACTGATTTCGCCACATTCGCTTTGGCTATGTAGATGTAGTTGCCAAGTCCTGAGTTTGCAACGTAGCAGCCAGCTTCTGATCTTCCATTTGTTGCTTAAGATTCGACAACTCCTATTCGAGCTGGTCAATCTTCTCGACAGCCTCCAAGAATTCTAGATGGTCTGAGGCTCCGGTGCAGGCAGGCACAGCTTGGAGTTGTTGTGTGAGGTCATCAATTCGAAGAAGGGCCTGAAGGTATTCATCATGTGCATCGGGCCCGCTGCAAGATGGGGTGGCGTCACTGGAGAGCTCCTTCAGCTCAGCCAACTCTTCCTCGACAAGAGCCTTCGCATCCTCGAGCGGTTGTAAGAACTCGACTCAAAAAATTTTGAGCATCTGGCCTTGGAGTTGGTTCAGCTTCGTGAGATCGACTGTGATTGACCCTGCATTGGTGCTCAGAGACAGAGCAGCTTTTGTCTTTAGTCTTGTCATTCGCTCCTCCTGTAAATGTTTCTGGAGCATGACATTATGTTGATTCCCAGCCAAAAGTTGCTGTTTCAAATAATCGTTTTGAGTCTGAAAATTGCCAGACTTGGCCTGAATCACCTTCTTTGTCTGCTTCAAAGAATCAGCTTTCTTTATTAGAGTCTAAAGCTGTGTTTCAAGAGAACGATGTTGTTCGATCAGCTTCGTATTGTCTGATTCGAGCGAATCAATCTTCTCGAAGGACTCCTTCAGAGAATCTAGTGATTTTCTCTCTAAGGTGATAAGCTGCATCGTGAGTTGTCGGTGGTACTTGTCAAACTCATATACTTCAGCCACTAGATTCTTGGCTTTCTCTGTCATGGATCGAATCCACTGGGGCTGGTCGTCTGGTTCTTCTTCATCTGCCACAGGTGCCCCAATGTCGCCTTCAGCAGCTATTTGTCCTTTGTCTAAGTGTCAGACTGGGTTGCGTCATCCTTAGAGGTGGATGCACTCTACTGCTTCTGAGATGTGGAAGCAGATGTTGGCTTTGAAGAATCAGCAGCAGCAGCAGCTCCATCAGTTTCCATTGCCACAGCTTCACTCTCCATAGTAGTGGTGGCTGCTACTTCGACTGTTGGTGTAGCATCAGATGGAACCGGAATAGGAACAGATTTGAGGCTGGAAAGATCAATAAGCTTAGGAGCCAACATCCTTCCCGTCAGCAGTATTTTCTCTTGCTCAGCCAAAATTTGAAAATGAGCGCATAGGCGAGAAACATGGGCTCCGATTCCAGAAAACTTTTGATGTTTGATCCATCGCAAAAAAGCTTTGTACATGATAACACCGAAGCATAATGGATTACCCGCAAGCGCATCCAATATGTAACCAAAATTTTGAACTGTAATAGTCGCATCCGCATCCGTCAAAAATATGGCTTGGTTTGCGTATTTACAAAATAGTTTGAATGTCGCATCTCGGATCATAGAGATTTTGTACCCCTTCGTGGGCACGAAGTAGCTGCTTAGGAAGTGGGCAGCTTCATCCACCGAATCTTTATTTGTCACAACCAGCTTCCCATCCAATGGTAGTCCGAGGGCTATGCAAAACAAATCTTCAGAGATGGTGAAGAATTTGTCTCGTATGTGAACTTTGAATTCCTCCTACGAAATTGAATGTATAGAGTTCACAAACTCAGTACTGACTTCATAGAGGATGATGGAGGGATCCACTTTCAAATCACCCAACCTGCATCGATCCAAAAAGGACTGGATGGATGCCAGGCGGATTCCTGCACGTGCTTTCCAGATGATATTAGAGCTAGAGCTTGATCCGAAAGCCATTGGTCGAATGTTTGACGATAGCTCCGTAGATCGCAATAGTTTGCAAAAGAGTGCTTTGATCACAAAGAGAATGAGCGCAGGAAAGCATAAACTTGCAGGTAGAAAGTGTGAAGAAGAAAAATGGAAAATAACACTGATAAGCAGTAGCGATGTGGAAGGGATGATGACATGTCATGGTGACTTGACATCTATCACTTCCATTTATGGAGGACGTGCATGGCTCAGTGTTTGAAACTATAATTGCCAGATCGATCTTTAATGACGGAAGACCGTTTGTGAAAAGAAAAAATAAATTAAGGACAAACAATATCTGTGAGCGTACACACGTGTGAATAATGATGATAACGTGGCCATCATCTTTAATGGAGGGATACAAAAAGTATGTCGAGAGATTCTCAAAAGATTCTCAAAAATATGCTAGAAAGATTCTAGAAAGTTTCACGAATCTTTCTCGAAGGATCTTAAAAAATGATACAGAAACTCTCGAAAATTTTAGCAACATACTAGAAATTTTCTCAAAAAACTAGAGATAATCTTAGAAAAGATTCTCGAAAATTTATTGAAAATGATTTATGAAAATTTGATTAACAAATTTAGTGTCACGAAAGAATCTCAAAAAGTTCTCGAAAATACTTTTAAAATGATATTGAAAGATTGAGAGAAGTCAAGAAAATTCGCGATTAATTCCAGAAAAATACTAGAAAATAATAAGAATAAAAAAAATTCTGGTCAAAGATAGTATTTCTTCAGTCTGGACCCGTTAATACATGTAGGTAAGAGTTCACCTTCAAGTGATTGAAGTTGCACAGAACCATTGTCAAACACCTCTATGACTTTATAAGGTCCAAGCCATCACATATGGAGTTTTCCGGAGAACTTTTGATGGCGACTGTCATATATTAGCGCATAATCATCAACTTTAAGATCACATTTTTTTATATGACTGTCATATTTCTTCTTTCTTTGTTTCTGGATTTCCTCCGTTAGTTTTTGAGAAGTCTCTCGAGCTTCAACTAGTTCTTCAATATTAGTCAACCTTTCGTTTATACATTCTGCATCTGCTCGTTGAGCTTGAATTCGCAAGGTTTTCACCTCAAATTCAATTGGCAAAATAGGATGCATACCATACGTAAGAAAATATGGTGTCAGTTTCGTCGTGATTTTCTCTGTGTTGCGATAAGCCTAGAAAACTGATGGTAGTTTCTGATCCCAATCCGTTGCATGTGCAATAGTAATTTTGTTCAAGATTTTACATAAAATATATTAGCTCTTTCTGTCAACCCGTTTGCTTTTACGGTGTAGTTTTTTTGTGTTTGATCAGAAAATAAGTTGTCAGCAACCGTATAGTGTCATTTAAAAAACGTGTACCTCGGTCACTTACTAGTTCGAGTAGACAACCATATCTTGTGATGATATATTTGAATAAGAACGTCGCGACAGTTTTCGCATCGTTTAGTTTTGTCGCCTCTGCTTCAACGTTCTTGGTAGCATAATCCGTTGCAACTAGAATATAACGACATTTCGTATGTCGGGTAACAGGTTTGATTGGACCGACAAAGTCAATCCCCCACTTCTCGAATGGTGCAAGAGGCAGGATTGGTGTCAACGGCCAATTCATTGCTTTTGTAGGCTTACCAAATCTCTAGCATGGATCACATGAACAAATAAAATTTGATACATCCTTGAACATTGTTGGCCACCAATACTTGGCAGTCAATATCTTATAAACTGTATTCTTCAAAGCAAAATGTCCACCAGCATCTTCTGAGTGTAAGGCTTTAACGACCTTTTTAATGTCTTCAGTTTTGAGACATCTTTGTAGTTGATGGTCAACACCAAGCTTGTATAGAAAATTGTTACTAATTGTATAAGGTGCTACCTTATATTGAAAAACTGTCTTTTGCTCCAAATCGTAACCATCTGGATATATCTGATCCTTAAGATAAGTAATAATATCAGAAAATAGTGAATTTATAGATGAAATCTCGAATAAATGTTCATCTGAAAAATCATCATTGATAGGGTCTTCAGTTTTTCCGGTGCTGAGTCGCGATAGATAATCAGCATTCGTATGATAGTTTCATTGACAAAGCTCTACTTGATAAGTGAATTCTTGCAGAAGTAGAACCCATCGAACAATTTGTCCTGATAGATCTGGTTTACTTACAAGATACTTAAGAGCATAATGATCCACACGAAAAATAAATGCATATCCCAGCAAGTAATGCCAAAAATATTTAACAGTGAAAATCATGCCAAGTGCTTCCCTTTCTATAGCCGAATAATTCTTCTCTGATGCACTGAGCTGTCGACTTGCATAGTAGATAGGATGATCCTTCTTTTGGTCATCCTTTTGACTTAGACAGACGCCAATAACAAATGTAGAAACATCCACTAAAATAGCCCAGTTGGGTGGTCTCAGAATAGGAGCATTGATCAACCTTTGCTTAAGATCTTCGAATGCTTTCTACTATTTATTCGTCCACAAGTTTTCTTCAGTAGATGTGTAAGGGAGATAGCAATTGAAGCATGATTTTGAATAAATCTCCTGTAATAGCCAACATGTCCTAAGAAAGCTCTTTGTTCACGTAAATTGGTTGGTATCTGGAGATTCTTTATAAGCTCGACTTTATCTTTGTCGACTTCTATTCCTCTGTTAGATATTCTGTGTCCGAGCAATATTCCTTCTTTCATCCCAAAAAAACATTTCTCTGGATGAAGAGATAAACAAGTATCTCAAGACCGTTGCAATGTTAATTTCAGCTTCTACAAGCATGGCTTTATATCACTGTATACACAGAAATCATCAATAAATATTTCGAAAAAAGTTCTCAGGAAGGCAGCGAAAATTAGCATCATGATTCGCTGAAAAGGCGCTGGAGCATTACAAAGACCAAAGGGCATTTTGTTATAGGCATAAGTGCCCCAATCCATAGTGAATGTGGTCTTTGAACGATCCTTCTTTCGCACTCCAACCTGATTATATGCAGAAAAGCCGTCACAAAAACTATAACGCTCTTGACCAGCAACCTGATCTAGGATAGAATCAATGAAAGGCAGAGGATGATGGTCCTTCCTTGTGGCAGAATTGAGTTTGCGGAAATCCTGGCATATTTGTATTTTGCCAGTCTTCTTCTTTGGGATGACAACAATGGATGAAACTCATTCACTATTTAAGACGAGATAGATTATACCTACCTTAAGGTGCTTGATAAATTCGTCCTTGGCCATGAGAGAGTACTTAGGATTGAGACGATACTGTCTTTGTCGAATAGGTACAGCATCTTCCTTAAGATCAATTCGGTGCTCTCCGAATTCTGCAGGTATATCCTTCAAATCATCGAGCGACCAGGCAAAAACGTCTTGATACTCCTTCAATAGTTCAGTGAATTCCACTAACTCCGATTCTCCAAGTAACTTTGAAACATGCACAAATCTGCCAGGTGCAAGTTCAATCAGTTCAGTAGAATCTAGTAAATTCCTGCAGCAGCTTTTGAATCTCGGCTCGCAGCTGCATGTTGCTTGTGGCTAACTTCAATACCTGGCTATCTAGAGAGGTTTGGGCAGCTACCACGTCCTGGATGAAGGTTTCCAAATCAATAAGTCCGTTGGAATAGCCAGTACGCTTATGCTGGTAGGGGCTTGTGATGTAGTGGCCCCGACGACCTGTACTGTATCGTCGTTGTCCTCCTCTATGGGCTTCTCCGGTGATTTCTGGCCATTAGGTGCAGTGGGATCTGCACAATCTAATGATGGAATGAAAACTGTTTGTACAAATGCATCATCAAGCAACGATTTGTCACCCTCGACAGCCTTTGATGGAGAAGTGGGGGGTGTGAGAGAAGCAAAAGTAGAGACAGGAAGAGGGACAACTTGTCCAAAAGAGAGAATGGGAGGAACAGAGGGGAACTGTAGGATGGTGTGGAGGACGGAAGGAGAAGAAGGAGGAGATGAGCCCTAGCTTGGCAGTGTGAAATTGATGACTTGCATCCAAGCCATGGTGTCGGGAGACAACTGTGAATCAGCAGGATTGAACTAAAGAGGAATAGTGGTGGAAGCAAGAGGGATGGAAGAAGCGATGGTAATGGAAGGGGTGGTGGAAGATGGAACAGAGGTAAAAGCAGTTGTTATAGAGGAGATGGGAATGGAAACAAAAGCAGTAGTTACTGTTAGTGGTGTGGTGGTGGTGCGGCGTCTGGTAGTAGGTGGAGATGAAGAGGAGGGGGCAGCGTCATGCATTTACTTGCTAGCCGTTGTGTCAATGACAGCAAGCTGGATGGAGGTGGAAGCAATTGATTGCGGTGGATACAAGTTAGTGTATGGAACGGTGGCTGAGAGGATGCTAAAAGGGTGGAAGTCGCGCACTCTCATCTCTAGAAGTGCACAGGTGAAGTTACACAGCAGGGGGCCTGCTGTGATATGATCTCGAGAGTTTGGTTTGATGGAGATTGTTAGTTCATGGATGAGGAAAGTATGCCAGTCGTATGGCATTATTGTGGAACCTAGAAATCCTAAAAAGAACTCCACAATTTGACTAAGCAGCTTGGACTGGATTCTGTCCTTGCAAAATGTTGAAACAACCAAAAAGTTTTTCAACAGATGCGCGGCCGCCTGAATGACTATGTCCGCGATAGCCTCTATCAGGTACTCGTTGTTAGTTTGAATTGGAATCTCTGGTGCAGTCTGGATGACGAAGGGTTTTATCAAGATCTTTGCTTGACGATGAGAGATTGGCTGATGTAATGCTGATAGTGACCATCGAGTCTGTGTTAATTCGTACCTTGTACGCGGTACCCTGGTACAAGAAGTAGAAACGCGACTTTTGTGTGTCCCACGAGGCATAAGCATGCAATGTGAGGTCCATGTTAATGTTAGAGCTGAAAAGCGTTGGGTAGAAACCCATTGTGGGTCAGCAATCTAAAGCCATGGCTTAATTAGGACATCAGAAGGCAAGGCCCATATCTGGGTGGCGGATAGCACGTCGCATTGGATGACTTGCTTGGTGCCAGAGTCTTCCAAAGAGGATGAAGTGGCCATGTTAGTGGTGATAATTAGAGTTTGTTACAAAGAAGAAAATGAGAAAAAATTTAAAAAAAAACAATGGAACAGTAAAAGTACGGAAAACAGTTGCCCACCGAGCAGCATGTAACTTGTGTTCCCAATCCGATCTGCTAGCTTCAACTGTTTTCGTGAGTATGCTACACATGATCTTATTGGATGACTCTACTTGTCCATTACTGCATGGATAATAAGGTGTACTTGTTCTATGGACCACGAAGAATTCCTCCAATAGGACCTTGATGGTCTCATTGATGAAATGACTCCCGCAATTGCTGACTATCTCCACCGGGAATCCAAAGCGCACAATGATATTTTTTTCATAAAGAAACTTGGCAGTGGTCCTAGCATCAGCTACTCTTACTGCCTTGGCTTTGAAAAAGGACTGGATGGATGCCAGGCGGATTCCTGCACGTGCTTTCCAGATGATATTAGAGCTAGAGCTTGATCCGAAAGCCATTGGTCGAATGTTTGACGATAGCTCCGTAGATCATAATAGTTCGCAAAAGAGTGCTTTGATCGCAAAGAAAATGAGCGCAGGAAATCATAAACTTGCAGGCAGAAAGTGTAAAGAAGAAAAATAGAAAATAACTCTGATAAGCAGTAGCGGTGTGGAAGGGATGATGACATGGCATGGTGACTTGACATCTGTCACTTTCATTTATGGAGGACGTGCATGGCTCAGTGTTTGAAACTATAATTTGACAAATCGATCTTTAATGACGGAAGACCGTTTGTGAAAAATAAATTAATTAATTAAGGAGAAACAATATTTGTTTTGATATGTGAGCGTACACACGTGTGAATAATGATGATCACGTGGCCATCATCTTTAATGGAGGGATACAAAATATAGGTCGAGAGATTCTTGAAAATATGCTAAAACGATTCTAGAAAAGTTTCGCGAAACTTTCTCGTAGATTCCTTAAAAAGAAAGTGATACAGAAACTCACGAAAATTTCTCGAAAATTTTAGCAACATACTAGAAATTTTTTCGAAAAACTAGAGAGAATGCTAGAAAAGATTCTAGAAAAATTCTCAAAAACGATTTACGAAAATTTGATTAACAAATTTAGTGTCGCGAAAAATTCTCGAAAATATCTTAAAAATGATATTGAAAGATTGAGAGAAGTCAAGAAAAATTCTTGAAAATTTCACGAAACATTATGAAAAATGTTGGACGGTGGTAGAAAATTTCATGAAAATTTCTAGAAAAAAGAAAAGAAAAGTCGCGAAAATTTTTAGAAAAGATAAAAGAAAATTCGCTATTAATTCCAGAAAAATACTAGAAAATAATAAGAATAAAAAAAATTCTGGTCAAAGGTAGTATTTCTTCAGTCTGGACCCGTTAATACGTGTAGGTAAGAGTTTACCTTCAAGTCAGAACCATTGTCAAACACCTCTATGACTTTATAAGGTCCAAGCCATCGCATATGGAGTTTTTCAGGGAACTTTTGATGGCGACTGTCATATATCAGCGCATAATCATCAGCTTTAAGATCACATTTTTTTATATGACTGTCATATTTCTTCTTTCTTTGTTCCTGGATTTCCTCCGTTAGTTTTTGTGAAGTCTCTCGAGCTTCAGCTAGTTCTTCAATATTAGTCAACCTTTTGTTTATACATTCTGCATCTGTTCGTTGAGCTTGAATACGAAAGGTTTTCACCTCAAATTCAATTGGCAAAATAGGATGCATACCATACGTAAGAAAATATGGTGTCTTTTTCGTCGCGATTTTCTCTGTGTTGTGATAAGCCCAGAGAACTGATGGTAGTTTCTAATCCCAATCCGTTGCATGTGCAATAGTAATTTTAGTCAGGATCTTACATAAAATTACATTAGTTCTTTCTGTCAACCCATTTGCTTTTGGATTATACGGTGTAGTTTTTCTGTGTTTGATCAAGAAATAAGTTCTTAGCAACCATATAGTGTCATTTAAAAAATGTGTACCTCGGTCACTTACTAGTTCAAGTGGACAACCATATCTTGTGATGATATATTTGAATAAGAACGTCGTGACAGTTTTCGCATCGTTTAGTTTTGTCGCCTCTGCTTCAACGTTCTTGGTAGCATAATCCATTGCAACTAGAATATAATGACATTTCGTATGTCGGGTAACAGGTTTGATTGGACCGACAAAGTCAATCCCCCACTTCTCGAATGGTGCAAGAGGCAGGATTGGTGTCAACGGCCAATTCATTGCTTTTGTAGGCTTACCAAATCTCTGGCATGGATCACATGAACAAATAAAATTTGATACATCCTTGAACATTGTTGGCCACCAATACTTGGCAATCAATATCTTATAAACTGTATTCTTCAAAGCAAAATATCCACCAGCATCTTCTGAGTGTAAGGCTTTAACGACCTTTTTAATGTCTTCAGTTTCGAGACATCTTCGTAGTTGATGGTCAGTACCAAGCTTGTACAGAACATTGTTAATAATTGTATAAGTTGCTATCTTATATTGAAAAACTGTCTTTTGCTCCAAATCTAACCATCCGGATATATATGATCCTTGAGATAAGTAATGATATCAGAATATAGCGAATTTGTAGATGAAATCTCGAATGAATGTTCGTCTGGAAAATTATCATTGGTAGGGTCTTCAGTTTTTCCGGTGCTGAGTCACGATAGATAATCAGCATTCGTATGATATTTTCCTTGACAAAGCTCTACTTGATAAGTGAATTCCTGCAGCAGTAGAACCCATCGAGCAGTTCGTCCTGATAGATCTGGTTTACTTACAAGATACTTAAGAGCATAATGATCCACATGAAAAATAAATGCATATCCCAGCAACTAATGCCGAAATTTTTTAACAGTGAAAATCATGCCAAGTGCTTCCCTTTCTGTAGCCGAATAATTCTTCTCTGATGCACCGAGCTGTCGACTCGCATAGTAGATGGGATGATCCTTCTTCTAGTCATCCTTCTAGCTTAGACAAACGCCAATAGCAAATGCAAAAATATCCACATAACTGTGAAATAAAATAGCCCAGTTGGGTGGTCTCAGAATAGGAGCATTGATCAATCTTTGCTTAAGTTCTTCAAATACTTTCTGCTGTTCATTCGTCTACAAGTATTTCACTTGTTTCTTTAGTAGATGTGTAAGAGAGGCAGCAATAGAAACATGATTTTGAATAAATCTCCTGTAATAGCCAACATGTCCTAAGAAACCTCTTAGTTCACGTAAATTGGTTGGTATCTGGAGATTCTTTATAAGCTCAACTTTATCTTTGTCGACTTCTATTCCTCTGTTAGATATTTTATGTCTGAGCAATATTCCTTCTTTCATACCAAAAACTATTTCTCTGGATGAAGAGATAAACAAGTATCTCGACACCGTTGCAATGTTAATTTCAGCTTCTGTAGGTGTGTCTTTGTATCACTGTATACATAGAAATCATCTATAAATATTTCGAGAAAAGTTCTCAAGAAGGCAGTGAAAATTAACATCATGATTTGCTGAAAAGTCGCTGGAGCGTTACAAAGACCAAAGGGCATTTTGTTGTAGGCATAAGTGCCCCAATCCATAGTGAATGTGGTCTTTGAATGATCCTCCTTTCGCACTCCAACCTGATTATATCCAGAAAAGCCGTCACGGAAACTGTAACGCTCTTGACCAGCAACTTGATCTAGGATGGAATCAGTGAAAGGCAGAGGATGATGGTCCTTTCTTGTGACAACATTAAGTTTGCGGAAATCCTGGCATATTCGTATTTTGCCAATCTTCTTCTTTGGGATGACAACAATGGGTGAAACTCATTCACTACTTAAGACGAGATAGATTATACCTGACTTAAGGTGCTTGTTAAGTTCGTCCTTGACCATGAGAGAGTACTTAGGATTGAGCCGATACTGTCTCTGTTGAACAAGTATAGCATCTTCCTTAAGAACAATTCGGTGCTCTCCGAATTCTGCAGGTATTCATCAACCTGGTTCTTGTTACCAAATTCGTATTCAGATTTGTCACTCGAATCGTCAGACTCTTTCGAGTTCGTGTCTGCAACGTTAATTTCTTCATACGAAACATCCGCTTCAGAGTTGCAAGCATCGAAGAATTCTTTGTCATCAGTGTTCTCATAATATTCAAAGTACTGCACTTCAATATCAGATTCACTGAAAAAAATATTCAAGGCATACGGAGATTTTTCTGATGTAAAGCTGGTGTCGGACAAAGGAGTTTCACCTTCATATTTGTCATGACTCCAGGTTATGATTTGTTCTGCTGGCTTACCTCGGTTATTGGTCTCACCAGTCTGAAATCTCAGCTCTCTGGATTTCCAATGTACACTTGTGCTTGATTGATAAAGCCAAGGTCATCCAATTAGCACAGAATAAGATGGCAAACCAAGTGGTTTGATAACTATGAAATTCATTGTGAATGGCTTGGCTTGAATGTAAACAATGACAACCTTCAGTTCTCCAACAGGTTTTTGACGCGTCAAATCAGCTAACTTGATGTTTCGCTTTGTCGGTTGAATGTCAGTCAGCCCCAAAGCATGAGTTGTTCTTTCTTTTATTATGTTCACACTTGAACCAGAGTCAATTGGCGCTTTTTCGATCATGCATCCCGCAATGGTAATATCAATCTCAGGTGCACCGAGATCACCTAAATCGATAGACAAAACACCAGCATCTGGCAGAGAAATTTTTTTCTTCTTTTTGGGCACATAAAGGCCTTTCAGTTGCTTTCTATAATAAGTGTTATCAGCCAACAGCTGCTCAAAAGTAATGTTTGGACGAAGGGATCCAATATCAATCACGATGTCATATTCTTTTGTCTTCAATTTTGAGGTTGGTTTATTAATAACAGCACTAGACAATTTCGTCTTCGCAATTTCTTTGTCCTCTTCCTCGAAAGTGACGACCTTCTCTGTAGTTGTTTGAAGTTCAGCGTTGATGATTTCCTTTGCTTCTGCCGAGATATCTTTTGCAAATAACTTCGCAGCATCATGGTCATAGTCAAGGTCATCTTTGAGATATTCTTTAGTCGTAGATTTGTTCGTTGTTTTGTTAGAGGATTTTTTCTTCGAGGATTTCTGTGCTTTGTCGAAGATTTTTGATCAGGTTTCGAGGAGATTTTGCTTCTCGTTGTGACTTTGAATAATTTTTCCACGTCACTTGGCCAGAACTGATCTTCTGTCTTTGTCGGTTTTTCTTCAATAACGTCAATTCTCTGCACAACAGCATCAGTCACAGCTTTCGCTTTCGTGTCTGCAGCAGCTGGTGTTGCTAAGACTGATATTTGGGTCGCGGCTTCTACGGCTAAGGGCAGTCAGGATACTTGTGGCCAGGCTCTCTGCAATTCGAGCATAATTGTACATAGCCAATCGGCTTCCGTGGTTGAGAACAGTCAAGAGAAAAATGTCTTGGCTCTCCACAGTTGTAGCAGTTGTCCAAAACTGGTTTAGTCACGGTTTGAGACTTTGCTAGTCCAACAAATTCAAGAGGATTTTGTCTTCTCGGTGCAAACTTGGGTCTGTCCTGCTGGACTAATGCTGCAGTACCCTGAACATAGTTAGTAGTCACATCATTTTGAAAAATAAAAAGTACCTCATGGGCAGAATCTTCAATGTACTTGACATTCACAGTAGTGCAGTCTTCCTTAGTGTGTCCAAAAGTTCCACATTTCGTACACCACATTCCTGAGTTGGAAGAAGACGCTTTTGGTCTTTTATCTGCAACTTCAGAGATCTGCACTTTCAAGTCATTAAACTTTTATTAAGGTCAGCCATATTATTCTTCCAAAGCTTTTCAACTTTAGAAGTTGGCAACTTATCCTCAACAACTTTCGTATCGTCCTTTCATTTAGTTCGTCGTTTATTTTTTCTCTCTCCTTTGTCAGCTTCTGATTCTAATGAATCGCTGCTTTCAGATTCCGAGCTTGAAGAACTGATACTTGAATCAAAATCTGAATCATCATCGCTGTCACTAGAATCAGTCTTCAACTTTTGAGATTTCTTAGTCGATCGTCACTTTCGTGCTAGTTTCGAGGTCTCAAAATTTTCGGCACTAGCTATTACTGCTGCTAAGGAGGTCATGTCCCCTTGTTTGCAATACCGATCAATATTTGGTGGTAAACCAGCCAAAAACCATTTGATCTGCATATCCACGAGATATACACTGGTTAGTTTTCCTATGAAATTTTTAACCTTTCGTGTATATTTGTGAAGGGATTCTTTACTCTTCTTCTGAACATTGTTCAGACATCCAAGAATTCTAGATTTGTAGCCGATCTTTCTGAACTGGTTCAGAAACGCATCTTTCAGCAAGTACCAGGTTCCTACACGGCTTGGTTCAACTTGAATATACCAGATGTGCACCTGCTTTCTTAACAGACCAGGAAAAATTCATAGTTTGTCTACGTCAGTTCCCTCGTTATTCGCATTAGCGATTGACTCGAATTGTGAGACATAGCTATCTGCATCATCAGAAGAAGTCCCTTTAAAATAATCGTACTTGATTTTAGAGATAGAAGTGAAACGTGCAGCAGGACCCTCCATACGGAAGCTAATTTGGAGTTCAAGTAACTGGGCAGTGATTTCATCTAGATTTCTTCGACTAGTACTCTCACTTTGTCTTCGTAAAAATTCCTCTCCAAGCTTACGGTATTGTTCTAATCAGAATTATCTATCTGACATACACTAGAGATGGAGATGGATTTGTCAGATTTCTTATAGCTTTCCTAAACTATCCCCGGCAACGGCGCCAAAATGTCATACTATACCAACAGGGTTAATATAAATTTTATAGTAGATAATGTCGTTCCCACAGAAGACAACATTAGAAAGTTATGTACTTGGTACAATTATGGCAAGTGGTTTCGAGTGTTATTCTGGTTGTCAACAGACATTAAAAAGTAACCAGTATTACTTATGGTTTGGGAAATGTAATGTTAATAATTTCATAACAACGATCCAGCGTCTATCAAATCGAATGAAACGCGTTCTACAAATGAGATGTTATCAAAGTAGTACAGTAGTACTACACTCTAGCTGATTAAGATATCAACAGAGAATCGAGAATTGTTCGATGTATTCGTGACTGTGCAGACAATTAATTAATCGTGTTCGCGAACTGTTCGTTTCTAGATATAAGTCCTCAACAACTAGAGTTCAAATTAATGGCTAGAATGGTTTTAGAACACGTTAGAAACTTATGTCAATGCCAATCAGGAAAACAGATCAAAGACTCAATTCTTCAGACAGGGACTGTCATCTCATATGTATACATACAGCTTTATTCAATGATCGTGCTAGACTGTACCAAAGATAGTCATTATTTGAGTGCCGAAAAGAAAGTATTCGCGACAGACAAATAAGATGGTTTTAAGAGAATTCTTTTGAGCATGCTTTGCGGATAACCAGCAAAACGACTGTAATGCACTAGAGCGTCTATCTGATCAGAGAGTAATTCATGAAATGCGTTAGAGATTGTTAGCAGACTCAAGATCACTCACACTCAGCAGTGCAGAGAACAGAGATAAGAGAAAATAACTCACAGAACTCTATTCACTTCTTCAATCTCTTACATAAGCATAAACTCTTCTCTCTCGATGATCGAGACTGAAGTGTAAGATCTATATATGTTCTACGGGACGAACAAACACACCTCTTAAACAATAGGTGCGTCACTCCCACGAAAGGGTCTAGTTCACAATTAGACTGAAAATACGTTCAACTATACCATAGGAGGTATACTTAACTATGAGTTAAAGTTACTCTAGTTTAACATGTCTTTTCGTATCTAGTCGTTTTGTATGGACGACATAGTAAAGGTTATCCAAGGCAATGTCTTTTCCTTTTAAAGGTCTTGTCCTTAATTACAAGGCAAGTACTTAGGAGATATATTCCTGAAAATTTACTTAGGCCTCTTCATGATCTATACTTAACCAGCTCATATCTTCATTTTTGAGTATATCATGCCATATTTATGTTGATATTCAATATTTGACATTTTCGAGGCATCACACAGTCTGTTGTAAGCACATGATCAAATTTTTTTGAAATAAATTTTTTGAAACGTTTCAGAGAAGAGCAAGAACATAACAATAGATTTTCAATTTCAAAATTGCAGAAAACATCAAATGGAATGTACCATTCACTTTTGATGTTAGGCATGTATGACCAAGCAAACACAATATCATAAAAGGACTTGTGTATAAAGCCAAAGATTTGTAATAAAATGCAAGTGTAAAAGTGTCTCACATAAATGGTCTCAAACATCCTATTACAGTAACGTAAATGTAAAAAGATCTTTGCATTGCCCTTGTGCATGCTGATCCACCGTATTCCTAGTGAGAGTTCTTCTATCCTGATCTTCGTCATCCTGCGAGCCAATCAATCTCTATAAGAGTTCAATCTTTTAACCGGTAATTCTTCTTTTGCACCACTGCCTTGTCCTTCCTTTCCTTTGTATCATATAAACTTCTTTCTTTTTTCCATATTTTGTCAAGAAACCACCGAATTTGATTGTTTAGGTTGAAAGTACCAGGCCTTTTATTTGTGTTTTGGAAGAATTTATCATGGAGAGTAGAAAAAAGTTTCATATGTTTGTTGCAGATCATGTTTGGTGGCAAAGAACTATTTAACAGATCGTTCATGCATTGGATCATCTTTAAGTCATGTTTTACTAAGAAAGTCAGCAAAGGAAATGATAAAACATGTTCGGTTTGAAAAAATGAAAAATGAAATTGTAGAGACTGTTTTGACTAAGGTTCAATCATACTTGGATGCGAATGTAATACAAGGTGCATGTGATGTATCTAAAATTAGCAGAAATGCTTATTCTACTTTTTTTAGAATAGTTAAAGAAGCTTTTTCCCAAGTGATGGTGAAGAAAATTAATCTTCTGCATCCATATCAGGTAAGATTAGCTAGAAATTTTTATAATGATGGAATGTTCAAAGTAGTTGGCCAACCACTTCATATAACTGAATTATACAAATCAGAATATGGTGAGCTCAATTACAACGATTGCAATAATATTTTTCTTAATATTAAAAATGTTCTAAAATACGTTATTCGATTCTATGAACTAGACGAACATCAAGTAAATGGAAAGATCATTATTGTAATAAAATTGGATGAATCTGAAATCACCAAGGGTCAGAAGTTGGAAGCTATACATTTCAATTTTCATTTGGAATATCTATATTAACAATTCATACCTTGCCAGTTTTTATTGGCATGTCATGCATTACTTGTTTCTCTACAGGTCTTGAAAGAGGACCATAAAATACTATCATGGATATTTTCAAGAACAAATTATGGCAAGATTATAAAGAGACATTCGGAGGGTGAGAAATTTACAGTCAAAAACCATGGAAGTTTTCAAATTCAATGGCACCTTGCAGGGGATTTGAAAACATTAAAATGTATGTATAATGTCTCTCATGGGGCAACATCAAAGCATTTAGATCCAACTATGAAAAATGTTCTGCCAATTCCATTAAAATATGTTCACATATGCACATTGCATGATGAGGTTCGTATTATTGAAAAACTAATTTACCTGCATATTCTACTAGCATGGAATCATAAACCAGAGTCAGTGGCTAAAGCAGGAATTAGGAGGTTCGAAATAGTTCTGTCAAATGCAGGACTACATAAAGGGAATGTCACGATTGAAAAAAGTGACAGACTCTTAGGAAAAAAAGGAAACGTTCCTAATAAGCCATCAATTGGAGGTGCTAAACAAGAAGATTCTTATCCAATCACACATGCAAACAATCAAGTGTCAGATACGAAATTTGGAGAGAAATTGTTCAAGCCATACGAACATTGGAAGGAAGTAATTGAGTGGAAAAGGGACAAGTGTGGACCAACTTAGACAAACTCATAGGTGTTATCAGGAAAGAAAACCTATCATCAGAAGATATGAGGACTTTACAAAATCATTGCACCACATTTGTAAAATCTGTACATGATTGTTGGGAAAAAAATAACGTTACTCATTACATGGTGCTAATCTATATCATTATCTGGTACTTTTCTCATTCAAGCTTATATTTTTTTCTACTGATGTAACTAATCAAAACTATTGTTTGCAGCACATCCTTCTTCATCATACAACTTATTTTGCGAAGGAATACGGGAGCTTAAGTATCTGGTCATTACAAGGCATGGAAAAATCTCATTGGCAAGCAAGAGGAGCATTTCATAAAGCAACAAATCATGGAGGACACAATTCAAGAAATAAATATTTAGTTCAACTTTTTCAGTGGTTTTACAGAAGAGCACAATTTAGATATCAAGCTAAAAACTCGCCAAGTATTACGATATTTCAAAAGGCATTCAAATTCATTACAAAAGAGAAATCTTTGTAATATATCAAAAATCTATTACAGAAAATTATTTAATTATCATCATCATCCTCTTCAAGATTCAGACGGATGGTATTGTCATGAATAATCTCCTTTCATATGGATCCAAAAATTTTAAATTTTTCCTCCTGGTTGCATATGGATTATAAGATGAATGATATATACAAATCTCATTATTTTGAAAGTTTTTCAAATAATGAGATAGAGAAACATCTTTTCTCCCGGCTAATACACCTCGGACGCCTCCATGTCTCATACCAGAGGCATCTATTTCAATAACATCCTATAAACGAGAAAAGAAAATAAATTTAGAATGATACACAACACTGCAAACTCAATAAGAAAACTGAACAATATCAATACCAATAAAAAATAAGAAAACTGAACAATATCAATACCAATATAATATCTACTTACCATATCATAATCATTGTAGTCAATGACGTTTTCTCTGCTGATGTCATGTCCTCCAATGGCCTCTACATTTTCGGAGGGGATATATCTAGTCCTAGGGGGATATCTTTTTTGAAATCCCAAAAATTCCTCCTCTGTAGGCAAAGTCTTTTCAGAGGCTTTGGATTTTTCAATCATGGCCTCCAAGGCCTCATTGCCATATTTATCATAATCTATCTCACTTTCAAGGTCATCATATGAGTAATCAACAATGTCAGAAAATTCTGATAAATTTTGAGCAAAAATTGAGAGGATTTCATCCTCTCTCAAATTCAATACATCTTATATATCATTAAATGAAATATAACATTCATTATTTATAAAATATAAAGGAACATCGAGTAGAGTTATTTGATTAACAAGAGATGCAGATGGAAGAGAGTCAGAGAGGATTATAGAACGAGGGAGAGTTTTTTGATAATCTGAAGTCATAGAAGCTTCAGCTTCAACTCCTATATCAGTATCAGCATCAGTTACATCAACTGGAGCAGATGCAGATGTTTCAATCAATGGAACAGTTGAAGATTCAACAGACTCATCATTTGGAATTTCAGCAGATATGTAGAACACAAAAGCCATTCCTTTGATTAGAAGGCAACATAATCTTTTGTGGATATCACAGTATATTTCTTTTGAAATGGTCATGCAAGTTAGAGTACTTCCTATTGTGTTTATGCTTAGAGGATGGTTGGGAATGTACAAGATCCTGAAAATGAACGAAACAAAAATTATCTATATTCAACATAGGAGTACTAATAATCTGAGAAAAATTATCAAGATAAAAAATTAAATTATAACGATTCTCATAAACTAGCTTATTGATATCAAAGGGAGCAAAAAAATATACTAGCAAAATACTCTAATTTGTCAGATGGAATGTCATTGGTATTAAAAAAAATCCATAAGTTTTTCATTTGAGGCCATGGAGGAACTAGCCATATTGAATCCGATATCGGTTCAACGCCTCAGATAAATATCGGTAGAGGACTAAAGCAAAGTGCACGCGCTGATCCGATATGGTAAGGCCGAGAATGAAATTTTTCAAAAAGCACTGGTCGGAAGTGGCTGATATCGATTCAATGCGCCTGAATGAATACGAGCATGTACAGCAAGGGATGGCGCACGTCGATTCGATATCGGGAGAATGAAGAAAAACAAGAAGGCTAGAGAGTTCAGAATAAAAGATTACGGAATCGAAATATGGAAAGTGGTGCACATATTTATAGCCAATTCCTGTTGATCACAGCCATACATTTGTCAAATAACGAATTGTGATTTACAGCCTATATTTATCCACCAATCAGAATGAGACTAATTTGTACCTACGCCAAAATACATTAACTAGTCTAGTACTAGATTCAACGAATCATCATTAGCCCTGCGCCGGAATACATTAAATAGACAATCACTAGCCTCCTAGAATAATCATTAAAAAAACTATAAACAATTGATTAGTGGATATCATTGAAAAACGTGAACGGAGAGAATTATTACAATCTCTCGCCCTATTTAAGCACCATAAAGACGAAAATTTTCCTTTTGAGATAATGTTCATTCAGAACATTTTCATAAGTCTTTCATTATGCGTTCCAGTATGATTTTTCTGTGTATGGGATATCGGATCAGCGCGCCTGGCAGACGATGTATTTGTTGCATTTGGACTACGCGCGTCGAATCGCTATTCTAGGACCAAAATATTATCAAAATTTTTGAAACTATTGGACCCTATATGCATGATCAAAGCTTGATTCGGAAGACTCTTCATATTGGCCAAAGTTATGCAGAATCTATCGAATCAAGCTCTGATCATTCATATTGCGTCCAATATCGGATGAGCGCACGAGAATACATACTATGATTGTCAAATGCTTTATATGCGCGTTGATTAGCTATCGGGTGAAAATCTGGCCTTTGAAATTTTTCAAAATTATAATTATTGGATATAAAAAAGGTCTTATATTTAAAGCTTAACGTTGTCAATTTCAGTATTAAATGGTAGAAGTGTGATTAATTGTAGATGTGACCATACTTTATTTGAAATTAATTCTGGCTAATTCGATATGGACTAATCATTTTGATGACTGATGGATATTTAGATTGATTTGATTGACAAGCCTCTAAGTAATCATCATCGTAATACGAGCCACCACGTTTGCAATCATTTCTGATTTTCTCTATATATACTGATCAACGACGCTGAAATTTTTTTGCTTATAGTTATTTGTATCCATGCGATATAGATTTAGCGCACTCGAAAACAACTTCCTTCAATCCGTTCCTACTCGCTCGCGCCCATCCGCTACCAGCTAACGAAATTGTTTAGCTCAAGTATCACTTCGACATGCCCGACCTGAGGTCTGATCCTGAAATCAACATTATCGTGCGCTGATCTGCTACTACACAGTAATGGCGCGGACCAAGCACACAGCACGAGGACATTCAGGTGGAATACCAATTTCAGATGCGGGTCAGGGAAATCCACAACCACCACCTCGTCCACCACCACCTCCTCCTAGGCCAAGGGGTTGAAGAAGAGACCCACCCTAGCTCAAGGATATTCGGAAGCTTCAGAAGACAAATAATCTTCTGATTTCAAAATCTCACATACAGAGGTCCATCAAGCAGGTGACAAGAAGTCTATCTGCAGATGTGAGATGGACGATAACGGCAATTGAGGCGCTGCACACAACATATGAGGATTTTTAGGTGAAATTTTTTTCTGATATTGTTGTTGCAGCTGTCCATGCCAAGAGGGTGACCATCAAGGATTTCAACATTGTATTCAGGCTTCGAGACACATATGACAAGTTTGCTGAATACTTTAGACATGTTCCTTCCTCTCCTCCAAAACAAGATTCAGAGAGGAGAAAAGAAAGCAATCTCAACCAACCCTCCTTGTTATTTGTATACAGAGCGGGAGTGTTTCAAAGAAGAGGAGGTCTCTCGACCCTCCATCTAAAGCGAGGGATTTTTCCAAGCCATCTCCTCTGAATACTATTCTTTCTTCTAGGCATTCTCCTCCTAAGTCTCCTTCTTCTCCTTCCACTCCATCTTTAACTTCTCCTGCTAAATCTTCCTCTCCTAACCAAACTCCACCTCCTCAATCTCCTCCTCCTCCTAAACCCGTAAATATTACTTCCCCTCCTCCTGTTGTTGGAAGCGATTTAGATGATTTTGTTAGTGTAAAGGTAGAATCAATTTTGAATGACAATTCTTTATGTGGTTTATCAGTGTTACTTTTGTCACCCCCTGCACTTGCCTTTGTAAATAGTTCTCAATATGTACAGTATGACCAATTGTTAAACACGTATCTTAAAGGTTTAGGTCCTCGATACAGTTTTAGAATGCCAAAGACCAATGCTAGTCTCCCCCTTTCTAGTTTAGATACTGGTGAATTAGAAAGTAGGGATAAAATGCTAGGGGACAATGTAGGAGGTGGGGCAATTCAGTACTGGATGGAGTTCTTCCAGATCCCATTGTTTATAGATGTTGCATAATTCATGGCAGCATTTGATTTTCCTGATTTCAAAAGTTTGCACGATGATATGTTCCAATACGTCAAACTGGGGACTCCAATTATTGTGCTGCCATACATAACAAAGTAAGTGTCTATTTTTCATATTTTATCTTATTGAATTTTTCATATGAATTTTGATGATTTCACATTGATTCTCATAAATTTCTTGTTTTCTGATTTCAGTGATCATTGGAGCTTATATGTGTTGTCCCTGTACGTCAATGATGAGGGTGTGTGTAATCCAGTATGTTTGAAGATGACTCTATTACACACACACACACACACACACAAAATTGCCAGGACCCATATACAGAAAATACTGGAACTCTTTCCAGTACCAAATGCAAAAGCAAACTCGAAGCTGAAAATGGTTGATACAGAGGTATAAATTTTTCAATATCGGTTCGATGTGCCCTTGTAGTTATTGATTGGTTTATTTTCCCAACGTGCGCGCTGATCCGATATTCAACCAAAAAATTTTGATATCAGTTCGACGCGCGCTTGTTTCCGTTGTAGATTTTATTCTTACATCCTGCACATTGATCGATATCTCATAATGTCCAAATTTAAATTCTGTAGTCCTTTCAGTAGGTTGATTCTCTCAGCTGTGGTTGGTATACCATATGCAATGCCAAACACTTTTTTAATTGGCTTGCATTACAAGATGGACTTCCAAATCTGGAAGAGGTAATATTCGATTAATTACTTTTAATTGTGTTTTTATTTTTTTCATATACAAACTCCTATTAACTGATCTTTGTTTAATTACATTTAACTGTGTTTATGTTTTTTTTCAGTTTAAATGCCCGAAGATCTCCCCAATGGAGATAATGCACTTCAGGGAGGAGACCATAAAGTTTGTGATCGAAAATTCATATCCAGTTGCAGTGGCCGAGTGTTCTCCACCCAAGCTACTTCCAACTGGAGGAATGGATTTAGAGATCATAGATAGTTGATTTTGTTTAAATAGTCGTCTCGCTTGATGTGGATGAGACACATGTACAGAAAATTTTAATAGAAATATACTTACAGTTTTTCTATGGTTGTTCTCACTTGTTAATTTTCCTCTTATCAATTCAGGTTATGATTCATTCATCTTCAATTTCTACTGTTTTTCGACATGTTTGTTTTTCATTGCCTTGGTCTGCCTTGTCTTTACCATGGTCTTTTTGGGATAAGTTCAGAATGATGATCTGATCGAACCTTTGCCACAACCAATCCAAACATGCGACATTAGTTCACTTAGATTTGTTGCAGCAAAGCTTTGATCAGATCATCATCTGAACATATCCAAATATGCCAAGACAAGGACAATATAGACCAAGGAGACTTCAACAAGGGCAAGCGTCGATTGTAGTGATCATTGGAGTTCAAGTGACTGAAGATCTCCCCAATGGAGATAGTGCATTTCCTACAGGAGACAATGAATCTTGCTATCGAAAACTCATATTATCCAGTTGCAATTATATTGTGTTTTGCACCATGGAAATGGAGATCATAGAAATGAAAGAGCCTCATAGAAAAAGTGATTCATATATTTTCAAAAATGATGTATACAAAAAATTGTATTACATAATACAAAATTACATAGTTCATAATCTATGAATCTTCAATTTCGATGGATGTTCCAATGTCTTTGCATTTTATATGCACTTCTTGCCTTACTCTTACCTGCACACGAGAAAATATTTTAGTTAAATATTTTATGAAACTGATTCACTTAGAAATAGAAAAAAAGGAATATTTTTATATGGCATAACGTACATTTACATCAATCGAAATTGATAGTACTGAGGTAGATCGAATTGCAACATATCTAGTTCTGATCGAATGTGATTGAGACACCAATCTTCCTCGACCTCAACCATTGCAAGAATGTTGTCATTTCTTTTCACTATTATTTGAAGTTGCTCTTGAGGGTTTATACCAAAATCTTGATCAAGTGGCTTCCAAACATTTTTGCATTTAATCCATCTTCTATAATACAGCAGCAAAGTGAGCATTTGTTTTTCGATGTGATATCTAAATGTCATGGATGAGTAACATACTTTGCACTCAACTTGCTGATTTTGTTTTGTATCCCAACCATCATCCAACAACTCGGCGATTATATCAGCACTCAAGTCCCTACAAATAAACATTGTTTTCGTTCTCCGAATATTGCATTTGGAAAAAAAAAATTAACAAAAATAGTAAGAGGTAGATACCAACTTAATATATTATTCTTTGATCCAGTGCTACATTTTAATATACTCTGAATATTAATATATAGCCTAGATCGAAAACTTTCTGAAATTGCTGCATCAGGAGAAATCCACTCCTCACTTGAAAAATCTGGTAGAGGATATGGCTCTAATCTACCAACTAAACCATTTTTATCAAGAAAATAGGTGTGATCATAAAAAAAGCTCTTGACTCTAAAAGTGATTTTGAAGAACAACTTTTATATTGTAAAATACCGATATCCGAATGTATGACATCGATTATTTCTACAATCGATTTAACTGATTGCCATTCAAAGAAATTTGATGGATACAAATCTACAAAACCAACAAAAACATCTCAAGAAAAATATAATTTAAAGAAAATGCTAAATCTAAAGAAATTGAATCTGAAAACTTACAATTGCATTTGACCGGCAGGTGATACTTTAAAATCCATTATCCTGCCTTTCTAAGAGCTTCTATATATGTTATCCGATCTTTTTCTTTTTCGGAATGAGCCTTTTGCAGAGGGATGCATCAAGATCCATTGATATTTTCGATATATTCTTGGTATCCATTGATCTTCTGCATTTTTTTCATTGCAAATATTGATTGCATCAATGGTTCCTCTTGGTCTCCAATTATGTGTAGCCATTAGTCGAAAATACGAGTACGCAAATTGAGATCGGAGAGAATGTAGAGATTGCGAGGTAAACCTAAGAATGACAAGAAAATGAGAGATAGAATGAAGAAAATGAGAGGTATACCTATTAATGACAAGAAGTTCCTTAACTACAAGGATTAGTTAACCACAGTTTATGACTATTGACGTCAAATCAACCTCGACGAGCAACATAAGAGTATTCGGGCAAATTTCTGTCTGTCAACCACTATTACAGTTCATCATAGATGGACACCATTCATTGGGACACATAAGCGTTGAAAGCGTGCGAAGTCAAAAACAGCATCTTGACAAAGGGCCCATTTTGAGTTCTATTATCCCCTAATGTAAGTAAATGTGGATCCTTGATTGCTCAAGGAAGGAGGCATGGTAAACTTTTCAAGCTTGATGCATGTGTGATCTCTATTTATGAAGAATGTATGGCTAGGGAGCAATTGACAAACCAAGAGGTTGGGCCATCCCAACTTCAAATCTTTGGAGGTAATGGCAAAGAAAGAGCATGTTCTTGGTCTCCCTAAAATTCTTGTTGCAAACAATAGTGTTTGTGAGCATTGTGCCTTGTCCAAATCTCATAGACTTGTTTGTTTTAGATCTACTTCTATATCTAAAGAAGTTTTTCAACTTGTGCATTCTGATATTCAAAAGCAATGGTGGGGCAAAGATGTATGCAACTTTCATTGATGACTTTAGTAGGTATACTTGGGTCTATCTTCTTAAAAGCAAAGATGAAGTGTTTGTTGCATTTGTCAAGTTCAAGAATGAAATGGAAAACCAATTCAATACGAAAAGCAAATGCTTAAGATCAGATAATGGAGGGGAATACACTTCAACTAAGTTCATAGATTTTTGCATAGCACATGGGTATTTAGCTAAACCCAACTATCCTTGAAAGTCTTTAGCTCCTACCATTAACATTTAGCCCTTGTTTGGCTAGTCATGGAGGGAGAGAAAAACTCACATGCATGGAGAAGAACGAGAATTTGAGGATGTGAAAAAAAGTTCATAACCTAACTGTATCCTCTAGTTTGTTGTACATTCTACTCCCAGTAATGTTTGATTGAACTTGGAAGAGAACCTACAAGTAGCTGCAACTGTGCGGATTTCAAGATAATCCTTGGCCTAACCTTCGTATTTTCCACTATTTATGGACTAGCTATCCTTGGTTCGTGAACAACTTGTTCTGCTATAGTTAATTGGTAGTAGACGGAGCTAATTCTTAACTGCTACAAACCTTCCAATCCTATTGTCATGATCCATATTACATAGTACATATGTTGATTGTTTGAAATGAGAAGGAAACAGCGAAGCGATTTTAGGGCCTTTTTTTTTTTTTGGGGGGGGGGGGGGGGGAGGGCCTCGTATCTTATTAGCACGTCGGGGTTTGGCCCCAACCCTCTTCAGCTCCCGACACGCGTCCCAGGTGCCGGCCTGTTGCTGCCCGGCCTGTCTGCCCGACCTGCCTGACCTATTTTCCACGTGGCAGATCTCAATTTATCCCATAATCAACTGGGAGAAATGAATCTGCCTGCATATATAATAAAACTGCCCATCTTTTCCCTTGCATGCATGAGCATGGAGGTGCCTGTGCACAGGCCTGGTTCCCAGCGCCCCCAGCATGCTCCCGCGAGAGGGTCCCGACGCGTGGCGCCAGCGCCATTGTGGTCCCGCGTGAGGGTGGCGCCAGTGTGGGTGTGGTCCCGGCGCCAACGTCAGCATGGTCCCGCGTGGCGCCAATGTGTTGCCGACGCACGCGTGTCAAGGGGTGTTTTGTCCCCTGCCCTGACTCCACATGTCAGTCGCTTATTGGGTCGGGGCCAAAGCTGTCCCCAAGTTGTCCCCGTGCCAATAAGCGACGGGGGGGGGGATCTTATTTCTAGCCTTCTATTATGGCAAAAACAAGTGCTTTTTAATGTTTAGTCAATGCAAGTTACAATTAATCAATCTTGAATCCCGACTGGAGAGTCGTAACTCCCAAGTCCCACCTATTACCTATTGTCATGATCCATACTTACATTACAGTTTTATAAAACCTAAACCATTTAAAACTCAAAGAGACAAAAGAAACAGCTCATGCACCACAAGGATTGAGGTGATACAAAAGCTTCCAAGCTGACCAACAATAGGTTGAAATTTTATCAAATTTTGAACCGTTCTTGTTAGTAGAGACCGTTTTTCGTACCACTCTCTTTCATTCACAGATCTGATCTTCAAAAATCCAAGATAGAATAGCTAACCATCAGTAAAATTCTCGGTTGGCTCATCTTCATTAAATCAACATAGCACTCACTATTACCACTACCATATGCCTAGCGATCCAATCTTTCAAAACCATAAATTCTCAAACCAGTCTATCCACAAATTAACATTCGTCCTCCCATCTACTTTCGATGTTTTAAGGATTTGGACAGCATGCATTCCTCCTCTGTCCTCTACTTTTTAAAGAGAGGCCTCATAACCTCAAGGTGCAATTGAGCTTCTTAACAGGCAAAATCCATACAATGCCCCTAGTTTCCCTTTTCTCAATTTTCAGCTTAATCTTCGTCCTCTACATCTGCCGTGAACGGTACAGACAAGCAGCAACTGACAGCCATCTCAATATTTCTCTGTTCCGACTTCTGAATTCTAATTTGACTACTTTACCATTTTTCTTGTTATAGGTACACTTTACAATACTTCCTTTCAGTCTTCCTTAATGTCAAACCTTTGATGTGTGATAAGCACCACCTGGAATCTCTCTCTCTCTCTCTCTCTCTCTCTCTCTCTCTCTCTCTCTCTCACACACACACACACACACACACACACAGCAAACAGACTTGTACATGTAAACTTTGACATTATTTGACATTATAAAATCCGGTTAACTTCATAGCTTGGAGGCGTGCATGCCATGAATGGAAAGTGAAAAATGCAGCTGTGTAGACAAGGAAATAAAACAAAAATAACAAAATCTACTTTTGAGAAATTCTCCAACTAAGATCATATCGACTCCTAATTCATCACCGCTTTCTCGGATCTGTACCAATCAGTGATTGTTCACAACTGGCCGTCATCACTTCTCGAGTCTTCACCAATGTCATTTGCCAAAACTACTTGGAGAACTTGGATTTGAGAGCGCTCTCCTCATCATTTTCAGGATCCAAGCCTAAGTCATCCTTAATGTGCTCAGAATCGATTTCCTTGAGTAAGACTGTGTCAGCCTGAGGTGCTGGCTTCTTAGAGGTTGACTGTTGATACATTACGCCCCCCACGATTGTGAGGACAAGAAAGAGAATTCCGGTGTTACTTGCATGCTTGTCCCAAATGAGCACATTAATAATCACTGTAAGTAGCTTGTTCACCACTCCTGTGACTGTGAAAGCTGTTGCAGAAATCGCTTTTCTTGCTGCAAAGCCGAAGAAACTGATTGCGAGGCCAAACAAGCACGAAATGCCGACTGATACAACCGCTTGCGGTTCCAGCAAGCTTGCCCAGGGGGCATTTCTAACCTCTACATATTCCCCTGTCAAAAACCAGAAAAACGGAGCCATCATCAAAGACAGAAGATTGTTGTAGAAAACAAAGCCCCATGTGTTTAGCCCCAGATTTGTCACCATGTGCTTGATGTACACCATCTCGGTTGTGATCGTCACCAAGTAAGCTACGGCCCAGGAATATGCAGTCACGTTAAATGCAGAATCCGTAGCAACGTATCCTACCGCCCCTCCCAAGATAACCAACAGAGATATGAACGTAGATCTGGATGGCCATTGCTGATTCCTGAAAACGGTGTCTGCTATCGCCACCAGCAATGGCGTCGAGGATCTGAAAACAATGAAAGTATCTACGTTGGCGTGTTTCAGGAGATTAGTGTTAGTGAAAATGGCAAGATAGAAAACAAGTGCTGCTGGTAGGAATTTTTTGACCGTCTCATAAACTAATGGATCGTGGACGAGAATGCCCGTGCGACCTAACATCCATACTCCACCGGCACTAGTCGCATACTGGAAGGCCGTGAGGAGGCTAGGGTAAGGAAAATAAGTCACTGCATACTTGTTGATCACGGCAAGCAGGCTAGAACACAATGCATAACCAACGATCAATGGACCAGTAGATACATAAACGGAAGCCGCATCTGTTTTTGACATTTTGCGTACACAGATCTACTTGAAAAATCTGTACAACATATGTTGATAGCTTGCTGGAAGCTATTTAAACATGAGATGTCTAGATCAGTGAAAGGGCATACATCAGGAACAAAAAATTGGCCATAGCGAAAATGGCGGGCAACTTTCCGTCAGGAACACTAGTGATGTCGAAAAACCTCAATGAAGATTAAGATCTTGAAAACCTGATGCTCCTAAACTGTCGCTAACATACAAAAGAAAGAAAAATTTCAGCAACTGCAAAATGATATGCTTCCTAAAAATTTGGTTGCAGTCAAGAATCAAGATTGAGCAATTTCATTCCACAGTTTCCACTGATATCACAAACTGAACAACAAATTATCACGAGTACATGGATCAAGAACGAACGACATGTTAACCACTTACAATAATGATCATAATAATATTGAAAACTTTGTTAAAGAACATGGCACGAGTGAGAGTACCAAGGAGCGCGGGAGCAAGCCTACCGTGGAAGGCCATGTCATGCCAGGGGAAGAAGAGCTTTTTATATGCAATCGTAAATCGTAATTTATGGACTGATCATAGTACATACCATAAAGAGAGGCATCGCATCACCAGACTCCGGAGATGGCGCCAACAACTTCAAGTCTTTGACCTCTGAGATACGATCCATTCCAGGCTGATTCCAGCCCCTGCTGCTGCGCACTGCTGTCTCATCACGTCGAACAGGGAATACGAATACCGTATTACAGACGTTTCAACTACTACAGTGTACAATCTACCACCTCATCAAGAAAAACAAACACACATTCGAAAGATCCCTTTTCTTTCTCTTTTTCTTTTTTCTCTCTTTTATGTTTTATGATTTGTCACATGCTCTTTCCTGATTTTGCTGCCATGAGTTGATGCTCATTGCAACTACATCTTACCTCTATATTGTTATGCAATGTGCATGCAATTCTCATACATGAGTTCTATTGCTTAATGCTTTATTTTGCTTCTCTATCTATCTATCTTTTTAGATCATCTTTGTATCCAAAAAATAACATGTGGCTATGTATGATCCTACCATCTCCCAAAGTGTGGCAAGTAGGTGCAATCCACTTTGATGCCGCAATAGAATGCTCATGTGACCCATACATCTCTCTCTCAGACCTCTCTCTCTCTCTCCACATGCATTCAGGATGCACACCCCAGATGGGCGTCCAGTTTGGGAAGTGCAAGCTTAACAAACACACATTTTTGAAAGCCTGCACATCTCGGATGTTCTAGTTAAAGTCAGTTTCTAGATGTTGTGCACATCCCAGAACCACTTTTTTCCACATCTAGGATGTAGATTGAGTTCTTGGATGTGCACATCTAGATCTACATGACATGCCGGAAGTTTGAGACGAAAAATGATGCATGTGGCCATGCATAGAATCTCTCTCTCTCTCTCTCTCTCTCTCTCTCTCTCTCTCTCTCTCTCTCTCTCTCTCTCTCTCTCTCTCTCTCTCTCTCTATATATATATATATATATATATATATATATATATATATACTAGTAAAGAGTGCCCGTCGTTGACGGGCAATGGCGGCCGATCTAGGTGGCGGCCGATGATTTGGAGAGAGAGAGAGAGAGAGAGAGAGAGAGAGAGAGAGAGAGGTGTGTCTGTGTGTCTGTGCGTGTATTCAATGTGTGTGTTTAAAAAACCATCATCACAAAAACCCAAACTACTATAAAAAATTGAAGCAGCAACAATTTCATATTCCAATATTTTTAAGAAATAGACATCATGTCATCTGATAATTCAAAAACCAATACCTGGGCATACACCAGGTTATCTAACATTGGCTCAAAGTCACTAAGTCTAACAACGCTAACATGTCTCCAAACATATGCCACATTCCTAAATAACATATCTACATCTAATAGGAATCGATATTCTCTTGGCATAAAACATCTTCTCCTTTGTTGTTGGAATAAGAACTCTGCATAAGCTTCTATCAACCACAAAATGGAGCTGCGAGACACCTCATCACCAAAACAAAATAACTTTGTCAGGTCTCGCACAAAAGTCCTGTGATTTATGTAGATCTTCGACATCTGCAACAACACCAAAAATGTCAAAAAAAAATGTACATACAACAACACATGATCTTAACAACATTGTGATAACTCTGCATTCAACAATTGCAAACTATGCATGCCCTCTGGCAGAGAAATCAGGTCCAAATCATGATGCACGAATGTGGGCTCACGACCATCTCCCACACTCAACAAATAATCTGCAAACCTCAATGGCTCATCCTTATTGCCACCCTCCACGTCCATGACGCGCATGTTCTTTGTCAATTTATGCACCTCCATGTGTTTCCACAAAAGCGAACACTTCAGCGAAGCATTGACAATCTGCGCCCGACTTCCACGTGGCACCACTAGTAGAATCTGTCAAAAATCACCCTCGAAAACACTGGAACTCCTCCAAATGGAACGTCGATACTCAATATATCTCGTGGAGATTGATCTACGCACTCTATAGCATACTTATGCGCCATGGGATCCTCATCCCAAATGATCAGTCGACACGCCATCAAAAGCGTACCTAATACAAATTGCTTAGAAATGTTGCATGTCAAGCTCTCATTCAATTCCGTCGGAGGAATTTTAAACCGAGAGTGTGCGGTCCTACCACCTTTCATCAACAATGCAGCAATCCCACTCGATGCAACTGCCAATGCTATCCACCCTTGTGCACGCACGTATGACAACATGACACTATAAAGGTGTGTCTTGCTTGTACCACCCAGACCATCTACAAAAAACACTCCACCCACTCTCCGAACAACATGCTCATGTACTACACGGTCAAAAATCTTTCGCTGATCCACGTTCAATCTCTCGATGTCAACCTCAACCTCTGAAGGGTTCTCGTCGACAAACATCTCCTCACAAAACAATGTAGATGAACCAAAAACGGCATCGGGGACCCTAAACCCAAAATTCACCAACGACTTTCCAGCTGCCTGCATGTGCGACTCCACATCAAGAATAGCTCTGTCTACCAAAACCTGACTCACAAAAATGGTCTCGCACGTTATTGGCTATCCTAACTCGTGTGCATAATCCTCAACTAAATGTGGCTCTATGCTCCTCCAGAGCTCCAATGGGTCGGAAGGGACACATGTCAAAAGAAGCACAGTGAACATGAGACGAAGCTACAATGGAGTGCCCCATGACACCGCCTCGTGCAAGCAGCAACTCCACTCATTTGCGTCATTTATAAAAAGTCTATGTCTGCAAGCATCTCTGAATGACTGAAACAACTCACCATCAGCCGTGCGCAAGTCCTCAAAGCTGGTTGCACCTCTGACATGAGCCAAAACAACTCGCATATAGAACCTCTCCCCTTCGGATGGGTGTACAAAATACATGCGACCAATGGTAGGGTTCGTCTGCATGTTGATTCGACGGGTCCACCTACGCGTTCTCTTGTTATACCAATAGTGTCTCGGCAAGTCCTAGTACAACAACTCTCCAGCCTCTGAATCACCACTTCTGTTCAGCTCAAAGAATGTCGTCAAAGTGATACCTGAACGCCCATCTACGACCTCCTCTAAATCCATTCCCTCTCTTAAGTACACCAATTCTTGTCCAAGGAGATGAACTACCAACTGGGTCACCACGGGCTTATGAGCACCCATAGAAAGCCCCAACAATCGCCAACATGACTCACTGGCTGAGAAGTATTGAGCATTAAGAAATTGCCCTATCTCATCCACTCGTCCTGATGTCTGACCACCGTCCTCTACAGCCCCTGCCGTAATCATATCAGGTCCCTTGTACACGTACTTGTACAAATACTTCACACTACGTATATGTACACATACCTCCACGTCCAAGTGGCACTGAAAATGTAGTGTCAACCACCTGTTGTACGGTACAACCCACCTGTTATCTAATTCCACTCCATGTGAACGCACCGTCACTTCGTTCTCCCTCCGCCTATATGAAACATACCCTTTCACCACCAATGTTTCATCAATGAAATTCCTTGGGTAGTTCTTCGAGCACTTTCCATCCTTCATGCATGGTGCATTTGGAAAAGTTGTTCCGCATGGGCCGTGCATCATACATGTCCTCACTATCTCGTACAACTCCGGATCTTCCTCCTTCACATGAACCTTCGCACACACAATACGATCGTAATCTCCAACCGTGATGGGTTTGTTCAGCTCCTCTAATATAATCAATAGGTGGGCGTGAGGCAATTTTCTCTTCTGGAATTCCACGACATGCAGCCTCCCTATAATGCGCCCAAAAATACCATCGTTCTTCAGTAGGTCGATCAAATGCTGAAGCTTCATGCTAAAAACCCTTGATACCAAATCAGGCCTATCTGCAACTTTCTGTTGGAATCGCAACTCTCTCCTCACCTCCAACCAATCTGGGTTCGCCGTCATCGTGATAAACAAATCGGGAGAACCCAACTCCCTAACGACGGCCATAGCATCTTGGTATTGCTTATGCATATGACGCGGTGAACCGATGTATGAAGATGGAAGCACTACACGCGTTCCTATGTCGCTAGAGGAATGAGCTCCCACGACATCAACAATACCACTACGAATTTCTCTACAAAAAATATGCTGATTATTGTAGTAGTAATTCATGTTATTTTGCACCATCTTTGTCATCATGTCACACGTATACTCTTGCAGCAGCCTTCCACCCAGATGGATCGGTGAAACATGCTCTGCACGAACCTGTTAATGATAGCAGTAAATCTCTCGAACGATGACAGTTTTGTGACTACCCTCCAAATGCTCTTCAAAGGCATCAGAAAGTACACCGTTATCGACACCATCATCGACACGTGCGTCATCTCTGACATGCACATGTGGGATTTTCGGATACCACCCATCGGTACCAAATGGAAATAACAGTACAAAATGCAATGCATCATATGACGAATGATGTTGTGTGATGAACTGAAAACCATCCTGAATGGAATGCAGTATGATGTCACGCATTTCGTCGCTCGGGGTCTCGTCTAAAGGCATAAGCACTGCAATCTCATTGCTCGTGAGAGCATTGAATTGCCTGCTCACTCTACTCTGCGAACAACCCGATACTATGCGGAGACGAATATCCTTTGTGACGTTCTCCCGCATGATCTACGCAACATTCTTAAAACGTTGCGCAAATGGACTCACATCCACCATCATGCTCTGCAAAACAGAGAGAACATCACGCCTAAGCTCGAGGTTCAGAGATAATCTCTAATCCATCTGCAAATCATCACCATCCATGAAGTAAATCTACGAAAAGGAAGGCCTATCTGATGGCAACAAACCATCAGTGTGATGGTACAACCACCCAGACACTCGAAACATGTATGTGCCGCCTACGGAGTTGGAGATGGATCTATCCAGATTCACCCCAAGAGATGCGAATGCCAATGAGTTATTGTAACTCCGAACGCTCTTCCTAAAATGAGCTCCCATGTCATCAGAGGACGTGTACAAATGAAATAGCTCAGAAGGCAGTGATGGCATCAAAGGCAAACGCACCTTGCCTTTCATGCAACAGAAACGGCTATTCCTTTTTGCTTTCCATCGCAAGGCCGAACAACAACCACATGCAAACTCCATCCATCCCAAATCATGATGGGATGGAGTCAGGGGCGATCTGCCCACCTCAAATAACCTACCAACCCTTTCTAAAGCTCTTCTCTTCGCCTGAAATTTGTGCCCCTATCGTCTAGCTCTAGCTGATCTAGACTCTGCCTCTGGAGTCGGACACAAGCCTAGTGTCAACCATCTGAAATTTTTTGGTTGTATATGTTTTGTTCATGTTCCTAAACAACTTAGGAAGAAACTGGACGAGAGGTCAAATAAATGCATCTTCATTGGCTATCTTGATAAACGTAAAGCTTATAAAGTTTATGATCCATCCACCAATGTAGCATTTGTTTCAAGGGATGTAATCTTCAAAGAAGATACATTCTATGACTTCAAACAACCGTTTACAAATGATGTTGTATCATTTCATCCTATGTTACACAACATAAAATCTTTTACTCGTGATGTCTCTTTTGCAAACAGAAGCCGAGCAACCGACACAACACCTGTCACATGTCACCTGTCACTAACTGACACAACACCTATCACCAAACCAGACCAAGCTAGCTCGAGCAAATCTGGACACATTCAAGAAGAGACACCAGAGACACCATTCCAATCTGATCAACAGAATGTTCGAAGATCCTTGAGAACTCAAATAGTTCCTGAGAGGTATACACCTCAATCATTCTGGACTTCATCAGAAGATCCAGAGACCCTGACCGAAGCAACTAACTCCAAGGATGCTGTGAAGTCGCAAGAAGATATGGAAAACGAGTATAACTCACTTTTGACCTACCAGACTTGGATACTGGTCGACTTCCCCACTCACAAGAGAATTATTGATACGAAGTGGATCTTCAAGAAGAAGATTAACTCTAATGGTTCCATTGGAAAATGGAAAGCACGGCTAGTGGCTAAAGGATTCACTCAAGTCCAAGGAGTGAATTATCAAGAAATCTTCAGTCCTATTGTCAAAATGTAGTCAATCAGGACTCTCATTGCACGAGCAGTGGTGGAAGACCTCGAGATGCATCAAATGGATGTCAAGACAATCGTTCTCAATGACAATGTCGAAGAGGAGCTATATATATTCCAACCAGAAGGATTTGAAGTCAAAGGCCAAGAGCACAAAGTGTGCAAACTACACAAAGAAATCTACGACTTGAAATAGGCCGCAAGAGCTTGGTTCAAAAGAATCAACACTTATCTCATTCAATTAGGATTTGCAAACAATTCATATGTGTCAATTCAGTGCATATAGCTCTATATATAGATGATGCATTTATTTTGTCTAACAACACATCATTGTTGCACACTACTAGGAGTGATCTGTCAAAAGAGTTTGACATGATTGATCTAGGCACTGTTCAATCATTATTAGGAATACACATCACTAGAGATTGATTGCATAAGAAAGTCTATCTTAGCTAGCAGAAAAATTTCACATGTCTGATTGCAAACTGATTGATACACCAATGGATCTAGCCATGGTATTGACTAAACGTTCTTGTGCACCAAAAGTGAGATACTTGACTTGTCCAAGTATCCTTATCATTCACTTATAGGATCTTTAATGCATGCAATGTTGTGCACTAGACCAGATTTGGCATACACTGTTAGCACATTGAGTCAATTCATGTCTAATCCTAAGATCTTACATTGGAAAGCATTAAAGAGAGTGATGAAATATATTCAAGGGAGTTTAGATCACATTTTATGCTATGATGGAAATATTATCGACCCTATGGTCCTTCGAGGCTACTCCGACTCAGATTGAAAAGGAAATGTCTCAACTAGAAAATCCACTATTGGGTTTTGTTTCTTTTTGGTAGGGGGATCGGTTTCATGGAATTCAAGAACGCATAAATCAGTGGTGCTTTCTTCAACTGAAGCAAAATAAATCACAGCATGCCAAGCTTCCAAAGAAGCTATATGGGTCAGATCATTACTTCATGATCTACATCGCACTCAGTTCAATGCTACTACCATTCTATGCGATAACATGAGCTGTATTTCACTATCCATGAATCCCAAAATTCATGGCAAGTCAAAGCACATCGAAATCCAACATTATTTCATTCTGAAAAAGGGTTTTCTCAGGACAAGTGACTCTTCAATATGGCTCCACATCCGAAATGGTAGCAGACATCTTCACTAAAGCTCTTACCAGGATCAAGCATCAGAAATTTTCCAACATGCTAAACCTAACAAAGATACTCAAGGCACCAACCGTGATCTTAAGGGGGACTGTTGGGAATTAAGCTCACAATTTACTCATTGAAATTTATAATTTCTTTTTGTTATCCTGCATATCTTTCTCGTGTTCTTGACACAGACTGCATCACTTGCAAAACCACTCATTCTGCGTAGTAGCTCAAAACCAGATCAAAGGGTACCAATCATGTTTTCTATTTTACATTTGAATGTCAAGTATCTGAAGTACATTAAGAACCTGGCCATCTTTAATGTATGTCAAACTTTGTCCGAAAGCTAGCTTTTTGTACATCACTTGGATGAATTCTAATTTGATGGTAAATGATTCTAAGCTCCACCCAATTGATCTACTAGATCATCCATCCTAGGCAGTGCATATTTATTTTTGATAGTTACTATGTTTAATTCCTTGTAATCCAAACACATTTGGAAGCCTCCATCTTTTTTTACTTTTAGCTGAACAAGAGCACAAGGTGATTTATTGGGTTTTATATATTCCATCTTAAGATAATTATCAATTCGGTTAGTAATTTCTATCTCTTTCTTTTGAGAAAGTAGATAAGGTTCTCAAGAGATGGGAAGACTACTCAAAATTAGCTCAATTTTGTAATCTATTGGCCTAAAAGGTGGTGATTCTATCAGATCCAAGAGTGATCTATGGACACCAAGCTAGAAAAGTTCAATAAATTGTTGTTGAAGCCTCCATGAACCAAAATACATGTATGATGACTTGACTTAGAGGTGATTCCATTAAACATTCAGCTTGTATATTGTCCTTCACGCTTCAAGTTATGTAAAAAGAATTGCCGAAAAAACAACAAAATTACACTAATTTATATTTTTCATGACTCCCTACATTACCTACAACCAACTAAACCTTATTAAAGCCAATAGATTGCTTCAATTCATTTCTAAGAATATGCATGCAAATTTTACAATATAGAAAATAATTCAATATGTCCAAAAAGTGAAAATTACATAAAAAAAACCATGTTTTTGGACCATTTTTTGACTTTTTTGACATGTACTGATGGATCACACCCACATGCAAGTTCAATCAGTCCCTGATTACCTCAATTCGATCTCATGCAAGTGCCAAAAGTTTTGATGTTATTTAAATTGACTCTTATTGATCATTATGTCTTGATGCCCACTTTGCATGAACATAAATAAGCAAGACAATAATCAAGTTTAGGATTAAGGGTGAATACATTTTTTATATTTCTGACAAACAAGAAGTTTATATGTGTCAAAAATTCATCGACTAATACAATCATATGATTCCCTGAATGCAAAGGCGCACTCCTCTTTGACAAGAGCATTCCTTTTTACTTTCATAATCGGCCATATATCCATATAATTTAGGGTTGGAACCCCCCTTGAAAATCAAGACGCAATTTTTTAACAAGTTGTTATACTTTAGATTGAATTGTCATGCTTGCTTGCAAGCCTCCCTTCCCGCTTCAATCCCAGTTTGTTAAAAATTCACAATTCTAGCTTGACTAGTTTTGGTCATATGACTTGTAAATAGTTAGATGGTCATGATGTGGCTTGTCACACGTGCCAAATAGCATAGGATTCCATTCATAAGGATGTTCTCAAGTAGACCTAAGTGTTAGAACCTTTGGAATGAGTCCAAATTATGCTTAGATACAAGGGAGAAAAAATAGGAGCTATTTTTGGTAATTTTTGCATTGTTGAGGGATCTCCAAGATTCCAACCCTAACTTGGTAGGGATGAAAGATCCACCAAAATTAGCATTAGGGATAGGTTTAGGGATACTCATACCTGCCCAAAACCGTGATGGATCATGTATATATAGGTGATGATATCTCACCAAAATCAATCAAGCAATTTCATGTTTTTTCTCTCATAATGGTGCAATTGCTCTCTATGTTCATAATTGTTTGAGTACTTGTGATTACTAATGATTATGGGATTGAATGTAGGTCTGGTGTACAGTACTCAGACTGTGGGAGGCCGTACTTTCACACGTGTGAAGCCTTCTTCAAGGATTTGGGCCATTTAGTGAGGTTCAAGCATAGATTTTTGATGGATTTTGATGGTTCAACTTGTGCTAATCTTATGAAATCATAATCTATTGTTTTCCTCATCATTTCAAGTGTTTTAGGGTCCTTATTTGCTGTAATTTTTACATGGTATCAGAGCCTAAAGGCTGAAATGAGCTAAATCCTTGGTTTTCATTCAATTTGATCACAATTTTTGATCTAAATCTTGTGTAGATTGGATCTTAGCATCTAGTATTGATTCTAGAACTCAAAGTGAGTCAAATACATTGGAGATTGGTGTTGTGTGACTTCATTTGCAGGTGTTTAGGTGTCTAAAACCAGAGGCAAAGTTGAATTCAATTCACATTACCAAGATAGCAAGTTTTGTTTGCTCCAAGCATTGATTTCTAAGCGAGTTTTGGAGGTGATTTCATAGAGGAGGCTTTCTAGCATTCAAGGAGAGGGAAGATCAGAGTTTTGGGGAGTCTTCAAGGCTGTTCTAAGGTGTAGTAGGCACCTCCTAAAGTGATTTAGGTTCAGTCCAACTCGACTCGGGTGCTAGTTCACACATGACTAGTAAAAGGGAGTTTTTCTCTTCTCTCTTATCTTATGATGGACCTATAAAGTCTATCTATACAGCAAATGATGAAGCTTGTAAGATTGAAGGAGTTGGTAGCATTCCCCTTTGCTTAGGATCTTCCAAAAAGATCAACATAGAAGGTGTTTTGTACATTCCTACAATAACAAAGAATCTACTAAGTGTTGGCCAAATGGTAGATAATGGTTTCAATGTTGACTTTGCTTCAAATGAATGTTTCATCAAGAAGAAGGGTAAGATAGTGGCTAAGGGCACTAGACTTGGCAAACTTTATAAGCTGGATGCATTTGTAGATACTAATGTTGTCATGTTGGCCGAGAAGAGCAAGATATCTATCTTTACTTTATGGCACAAAAGACTTGGACATGTCAACTCGGGTTCCATGGAGGCTATGATCAAGGAGGAGTATGCTTTAGGCCTACCAAGGTCTATTGGGAAGGAAGACAAGGTTTGTGAAGCTTGTGCCTTATCCAAGGCACATAAGAAGGTGTTTCCTAACTCCATCACAAAGTCATCTCATCCTCTTGAACTCATACACTCGGATGTGCACATTGCTAGCACCAAATCTAATGGAGGTTCATCCATGTTCTTAACCTTCATTGATGACTACTCAAGATATTGTTGGGTGTTCTTACTTTCCTTCAAGTCTCAAGTATTTGATACTTTTGTAAAGTTCAAGTTGTTTGTGGAAAAGCATCATAATCATAGCATCAAGATTCTTAGAAGTGACAATGGTGGAGAATTCATCTCCAATGAGTTCAAGGCCTTTTGTGAGGAGGAAGGGATCAAGAAAGAGACTTCTTGTCCTTACACTCCTCAACAAAATGGAGTTGCTGAAAGAAGGAATAGAACATTATGTGAATGTTCTAAGGCTTTAAGATTAGATGCTTGTTTGCCCAAATCCTTTTGGGGTGAGTCTCTTGTATGTGCAAACTACTTGATGAATAGGGTGTCTTGCAAAGCAATTGAAGGCAAAACTCCTTATGAGATGTTGTATGGAAAGAAACCCAATCTTAATCACTTGAAAGTTTTTGGGTGTATATGTTATGTGCATGTGCCATTGGAAACAAGAACCAAGGAGGATCCATCTTCCACAAGAGGGATCATGCTTGGATATGCAAGCTCAAGCAAGGGCTACAAAGTCTATCTCCCATCCTTGAACAAATTTGTTGTTTCAAGGGATGTCATCTTTGATGAACATCATATGCATATGCTTGAAGAAGGCTCAAGTGCTCCAACAATCAAGAAGAAGATGGCCGAGGAGCAAGATCTTGGTTTTGAGGAGGAGCTCATGGAGGAGCAAGCACCAAACCCACCTATCACACCAAGGAGATCTTCAAGGGCAAAAGTGGAGCCATCAAGGCTCACATATCAAGGCAAAGGATAGCAAGTTGAGGGTATCTCATCCACTTCTTATGCTTTATCTATTTTTGAAGAACCGTCTAATGTTGAAGATGCATTGAACTCCAAAGAATGGTATAAAGCTATGTTGGATGAGTATGATGCCTTGATTGAGATTGAAACTTGGTTGCTTGTTGAGAGACCTCAAAGGAATGTAATAGGATGCAAGTGGGTCTTCAAGCTTAAGTTGAATGCAAATGGGAGTGTTAACAAACATAAAGCAAGATTAGTTGCAAAAGGTTATGCTCAAGAGAGAGGGATAGACTATGAGGAAACTTTTGCACCCGTGGCCAAGATGGTCACAATAAGACTAATCATTGCACTTGCATCACATTTTGGATGGATTCTATGTCAAATGGATGTCTCTAATGCTTTCTTGAATGGTTTTTTGGAAGAGGATATCTATATGGAGCAGCCACAAGGGTTCATCAAGCATGGAATGGAGAACAAAGTATGCCATCTCCAAAGAAGCATCTATGGCTTGAAGCAAGCCTCGAGATCTTGGAATTCAAGACTACATTGCTATCTTATTTCACTTTCTTTTGTTCAAAGTGAATATGATCCTACTCTTTACATTAAGTTTGATGATGTTGGTATTGTACTTTTACTCATTTATGTAGATGACATCATCATTAGTGGAAATAGTGTTGATGGTATTGAAAAAATCAAGATAGATCTATCCTTAGAGTTCAAGATGGTAGATCTAGGGTGTCTTCACTTCATCTTAGGCATAGAAGTACTTAGAGGGTCTGATTTTATCTTTATAAGTCAAGTAAACTATGCTCAAAGTCTTTTGAAGAAGTTTAAGATGGAAGTATGCAAAAGTGTTGACACACCAATGGAGCAAGATGTAAAAGTGCCAAATGAAGATGATGAAAGATCCTTCATGGACATCACTTTGTTTAGGCAACTTATAAGTTCCTTAATGTGGATCACTATAACTAGACCAGATCTTAGCTTTAGTGTATGTAGGTTGAGCCAATCCATGCAAAAGCCATTGAATATCCATTGGAAAAAGGCTAAGAGGATTCTAAGATACATCTCGGGTACATTGGATTTTGGGATTCTATATAGAGGAGATGTGATTAACCTTCATGCATTTAGTGATTCAGATTTTGCAGGGGACAAGAGGGATAGGAAATCAACAAGTGCCTATTCAACTTTCATAGGAGAAGGTGTGGTTTCATGGCTTTCAAAAAAGCAAGAAACTATATCTCTATCTTCAACCGAGGCCGAGTACAAAGCTTTGACAACCACTACAAAGGAGTTACTTTGGATCAAGAGATTATTGGTGGAACTAAAGATCATGGATTCAGAGGAGGCACCAATCATCTACAATGACAATATATCAGCCCAACACCTTGCATCTAACCCAATCTTCCATGCAAGATTTAAGCACATTGAGATATGCCATCACTTTGTCAGAGAAATGGTGCAAGCCAAGGAGATTGCTTTGGAGCATGTTCCAAGCAATGAATGTGTAGCTGATCTACTTACTAAACCACTTCAAAAGACACCTTTTATGAAGTTCAGATCATCACTTGGAGTGATTAGTAAAGCAATGATTGAACCAAGCTAGATAGTGAGGAGGAGTGTTAAAAATTCACAATTCTAGCTTGACTAGTTTTGGTCATATGACTTGTAAATAGTTAGATGGTCATGATGTGGCTTGTCACACGTGCCAAATAGCATAGGATTCCATTCATAAGGATGTTCTCAAGTAGACCTAAGTGTTAGAACCTTTGGAATGAGTCCAAATTATGCTTAGATACAAGGGAGAAAAAATAGGAGCTATTTTTGGTGATTTTTGCATTATTGAGGGATCTCCAAGATTCCAACCCTAACTTGGTAGGGATGAAAGATCCACCAAAATTAGCATTAGGGATAGGTTTAGGGCTACTCATACCTGCCCAAAACCGTGATGGATCATGTATATATAGGTGATGATATCTCACCAAAATCAATCAAGCAATTTCATGTTTTTTCTCTCATAATGGTGCAATTGCTCTCTATGTTCATAATTGTTTGAGTACTTGTGATTACTAATGATTATAGGATTGAATGTAGGTCTGGTGTACAGTACTCAGACTGTGGGAGGCCGTACTTTCACACGTGTGAAGCCTTCTTCAAGGATTTGGGCCATTTAGTGAGGTTCAAGCATAGATTTTTGATGGATTTTGATGGTTCAACTTGTGCTAATCTTATGAAATCATAATCTATTGTTTTCCTCATCATTTCAAGTGTTTTAGGATCCTTATTTGCTGTAATTTTTACACAGTTTAGGATTGCATATTTCTTGCATCCTGACTACAACAACATCTTTTTAAAGCCTATATTTTTTGGGTGTTTTGGACTCAACTTTTACTACGTTCCAATCATGTCTCGAACACCAGCAAAATTTGGATGCTCCATCTCTATAAGATTCTTGTACTGAATCATGACAATGTCTTATCCATAGGCTCATATATTTATTGATTTTTTCAAGTCGAATTATAATTCTTATAGAAATCTTAATGAAGAGTATTAACAACCCGTGATTTAGGTTTCATGGATTGTTTAGCCCATTTTATAAACAATTTATCTCCAAAATAATGTTGACATAATGAATATAATTTGTCAATAACAACCCTCCACTTACAATTTGATATAATATTCCCTTTTGGACCTTCGTCATAGAAGGGATTAGTAGATGATTCTCCATAATTGTGTGTGTGTGTGTGTTGGGGCGGGGGGGGGGGGGGGGGAGAAGGGATAGAGCATCTTATCAGGGTCTAGGTCCCTCGCCTTGACTAAGGACAAGGTTTTGTAGTTGTGTGTTTTGTTCGGGAGTCAGTGATGTATAAAAGTACGAAATGCAACCCCCACTCCCACCACTGCCAGAATTCGACATGATAATATGCTTACTAATAACATACAATAAGTTACAATGAACCCTAATCAATGAACGTAAAACCCTAATCCAAGAATGTAGTTATAAAATTCTATCAATTACAAAACAATGCATTGACGTCTAACGTTTAGGATATTGAAATTAAGTAGGAAAGAAAATCAATTACAAAACTTTGCATACTTAATTAGGGTTTCATACATGTACTAAACAAAAAAAAGTGAAACACGTCTATAATCTATAACAAGATGCAAACAAATGCGCAGAATGTATAATAATCTACATATAAGAATCATACTATTAAAAAATCAAAACATAATAATCAACAATTTTCTAAATCGACTAATTTTATGTTATTTGTGTTTATACTTGTGCATACGTGCAATTTACCACAAGGAAATTTTTTGCATTTAGATCTGTATACGTTGTTATTGAATTTGTTTAATGTGTGTAGGCAATAAATCAAATTCCATTCTACAAAGTTGATCCATTCGTGTTAAGTTACAATCATCGTCAAGTTTTGATACACATGAGAAAACAACGAATAAAAGGATTGAAGAGGCAAATACAATTGGAGAAAAAAGTGTCGCTTCGGATTCTAATGATGATGAGGTACAACAAGATGATGCAATGCAGAATATATTTGAATCTTATTTTGAAACAAACAATGATGCTATGCACACATCTTCGAATGAAGATGAAAAACACAGACAATTTGATATGGATGAGGACGGAATTTCAGTACGCAAAGAGGCAAACACCCCTTTGTATCTAGGAGGATCCATTTCTTATTTTTTTTAACTTAGTTATGTGTATATCCAAGCCTAATGCTTTAGTAAAAATATTTGCTTTCATATCTTGTGTTCGACAGTACTGCAATCTGACCTCTTTGTCGAGAACTTTGCTTCTGACATAGTGATATTTCTGTTCAATGTGCTTACTCCTAGAATGAAATCTAGGGTTGGCTGATAAGGCAATGGCACTTTGATTATCACAAAATAATAATGTCGGAGCATATTGATTCAGACTGATATCTGAAAGTAAATTTCTCAACCAAATTGTTTCCTTTGTAGCTTGTGAGGCTACGATATACTCTGATTCTGTAAAAGATAGAGCTATCGGGCGAAAAATGCGACACTACATTTTTGCATGCATTTTATGACAGACGACACTTGCGTAAAATGCGACTCTGCATTTTTTACATGCAATCTCTGACAGTTGAAAAGAATGTGACACTTGCCTTCAAAGTTGCAAAGGTGTCCTCCAAATACAGAAGGTTGCCCTTAACTAAAGACAAAGGCCAAAAGCCAAGGAGTGTCGCATCGTCCATCTGTGGATTTACTCATTACAATGAACTGATCTATTGATCATTTTAGCAGCTGTTAACGATCTTGTAATTGTAAAGTTAAGATAGCACAAGATCTTCCAGCTGCTATATACATCAATGAGCGATTGAAGAAATGAGAGGCGGACCTGCTCAGCGTTCACGTTCTTCCTGAAGTAGGCAACAACAGCTGACATTTCTATGTCAGTGATTCATGTAGTTTTACTGCGGTGATGTTTCCGCCTTCCATCACTTATTGTCTTGCAGTATTCTACAATGTGGCACACTGCTACGGATTCACCCAATTCTTTGTAGACTCACAACAGTTGGCGTTTCTATGTCAATGATTCACACAACGACATTGCAGTTGTGTGCAAATGTATTGTCCATCCAATTATTTGATGTACATATTTTATTGTGCCATTCTTTTCTTTTATTGCAAGAATGCTATTCTTTTGCTCGGTGCATGGTGATCTTCGACACCTCAGTCACTGGCTTAATCTATTGCATTTGTGACTGTTAAGCAGCTCTCTTTCTGAGTAATGCAAGGGCACTCCGAAGCGGAACATTCCTTGGTTTTGAACTTTTGGGCTTTTCCTCACTAAAAATCATTAAACCTCCAAACAAAATCCTTAAACCCTCCCTTAAACCCTTAATCTAAATCCTCCAAACAAAATCCTTAAACCCTCTCTTAAAACCGTAATCTAAATCCTTCCTATATTGATTGCACACAATCAATGCAATCTCTCTCTCTCTCATTCATTTTCTTTACAAAAATAAATGAGAAGAAGTGGAGATGGAGAATGAGGAGGAGGCAAATCCAAAATGCTTCTTCGTCTGTTTCGCCCTCTCTTCTTCTTTTCTTCCCCCTTGCGCCTGCGCTGCAAAATCCAAACCCCATTTCCTCCTCCTACATTTCCTGCTACGCCATTTGCTCCTCCCCCAGCATGCTGTAAATCCAGCCCTTGTCATTTCTGTTTGCTTCTTCCTCATAGTCACACCTTTGCGTTGCGTTGCAGTTCTTCTGGCAATATCTCAACGGCTCCTCTTGCTCTGCACCGGATTACGGTCTCTTCCCTTCTGTCCGAGTAAGAATTTTTCATGTTTATGAAAGGCGGCAGCTCTCTTTTTCCCAGACTGCAATATGTGAAAATTACTTCTCAACATGAAGCTGAAAATGTCACAAACTTCGTGTTGTTTGATTCTAGTCAGCTCAAATGCTGTTGTCTGTCAAAGGCCTGCCATCGTTTTCCAGGATGTAAACTCTGATTGCTCTTCTGAAAGATAGTTGCAATTTAGGCACTTATCTCTAAAAATGGCGGTGCACCGAAACGCTTGTGTGTGAATTACATGTTTTGTTCCTGATATTTCCAGCTCTGTTAGTTTTTTTCTAGGCTGATCAATGATTCGGAAGTTGTGTTGGGAATACAGGTTGAGCCAGCGTCCTGAGCTACTTGGGGTGAGACAACAAGCTTTCAGAACCAGACCATTTCACTCTGGCAGGGAGCTCTTTGACATGACAACTGCAAAAGTGCCAAGACGTACAAGGACTAGGAGATACGCAAAGTTCACAAAGAAGGGGGAGGGGGAAAATGATCATGCCAGACAGGAAACTTCTTTTGGGGAAATAGCTGTAACTGTAACAGTAGAATCAGTTCAATCTGCTGATGCAACAGAGGATGGACCTCAAGAAGATGTATGCCATAGACCAAGCCATTTTGTTCTTCCTTCTTCTTTTCCGTTCTATAACTGTAGGGTCAACTGCTCTTTGCTGCATGCTTAGTGTGTAACACTTTATAATCGGTTTTTGGAGTACAATAAAATTACGACTGTAAAAAGCCTGTGATATATCTGTTAATCAGTGCACAGGTTTTCTGTCTTCCATTTTACAGATGCTTATCTTGAACGCCAAGATCGTATTCTACTGAATTTATTATAGCACGTGAGTCGTTACGATTGCAGGGTTTGGATGGTACGTTGGAGAAAGTATTGACTTTGGAGAAGGCGCAGAAGCTTGCCACCTTGTCTGTAATGGAGCTCAGAAAGATTTTAAAGTGAGTATAGCAGCTAGCAACCCGCTCATGCCTACATAAATTGGTCTCGGTCTGCCTACAATTCAAAAAAAATAAAAGCGGAAGCTTTAATCATGTAGTGAACTGTGATTTTAAATACAGGTTTGTCTTAAGTTTGTTTCTTTCATATCAGTTACTCAGTGAAGAGGTTGCAAATTTGTAAGTTATATCTCACCCCTTCAGAAGAGCATGTAAAGGTTTGTATTTAGTTATTTGTCTGTGCCTGTCACACGTCCAGGCTCCCATCGGCATTGAAAGTAAATAAATCTTGAGATGGGTGACAGTCGCTCTTAGAAATACACGCTATTGTTTCGTTCAAACTGGTTCGGATACCAGAATATCTTGCCTACAATGAGATCTTATCGTGTTTCTTAATCACGCGTTGATAAAGTCTGGCTCGTTCAGACAGATACATATAGATTCCACTGGGCGGAAGCAGGAGTTGATTCAGGAGCTCAAGAGCTTTCTCGCTCGCCATCAAGCTTCCATGCCTTCAGGTATATCATAACGTGCAACTAACAAGTAGAATGTGAAGTAGCTAGCTCATTTGCTCATGGCTTGATGAATTTTTCTTGTGCGGTGTTGTGAAATGTTTTACGAGTCTGTACTGTCTGTTAAGACTGCCGTGTTTAAACATTGGAATTCAGTGGAATTTCGTTTTGCATTGATACAGGGGAGGTTGAAAGGATAGGAGCTTCCAAAGCTGACATTCACACAAGCAAAGAAAGGTTGTTACATAGTAAAGAAAGTGCTATTGTTAAAGGGAAACGAAATGATTTGTTGCCAGACAAGATGAAGCTTGATGAAGGAAAACACACTAGCGTAGAGCATGGAAACAGCTTACCGGGGAAAGGGAATAAGTTGAGTCCATCCAACCCTGAAGGTTGGGATAACGCAAAAGTTACTGGAAGGGTTTCACAAGTCCCAAATTCAAAAAGAAAACCGAAATTGAAGCAGCACACAGAAGATCAAAGTTTTGAAAGGCCTTCAAAGAGCCAATCCAAAGGCAAGCGCCTCAAGACAAAAATAGTTGAAATTTCAGCTGAATTAGATGTCAATACAAATATAGACGATTTAGATCAAGCTTTAAACCGACGGAAGCCGTGGTCATTGCTAGTCCATAAAAATCCTCAGCCTGAATGGGTTTGTTATGATCCCACTTGTATGAGACCAGTTCTACCTTGTGTTGGAACCAATCTTTTGAAATTGATGTCATGGAATGTCAATGGGCTAAGAGCTCTGCTGAAAGTAAGAGATGAGAAACAGACAGATGCTACGTTAATAAGTCAACTTGCAGAAAGTGAGAACTTTGATGTACTATGCTTGCAGGAGACAAAGCTTCAGGTGAGTATCTTTGACAAGGCTGAGGATTGATATGCTTGACAATTCTTTGCTTAAAGTTGAGAGGCATGGCTTATTAATTTACAAGCAAGCAGCTTGCTTGTAATTTCTTTTGGTCTCTGGGTTCTTATCAAGATTAGATTCATTATTGCCATTGGGAAAAACAGAAAAATGAACTGTTGCTTAGAAGCGTTAATTGTTTTGGCTATTTTGGTTGCATGCTGAATATCTGTAACTAGGCGGCTTGATTGTGATGGCTTTCGCTCATGGGATCCTAATCACTATTAGCAATGCCGCTGGGAGCGCATATAAGCAAAGTGTTCACTTACAGCTGTTAATTACTTAAAGTATTCTTTGGATTGAAGATGCCTAGTCCTTGCAAAACAGGAAAAAGATGTGGAGCAAATAAAGGGTTCATTTCTTAATGATTTTGAAGGCAGTTTCTGGATTTGTAGCACGACAAAGCTGGGCTACTCAGGATCTGCCCTTATCTCTCGGGTAAAAGCTTGAGTTGAATCTGGTTCTCATGATACATATGCAATCTTCAATGATTTTTATACTGTTATGTCTTGTATGTTGTGTCTATTGCAACATATTTTTAAGATATTGTTCTATTCAGAACGCCATTTTTCTGTAACATGAATTCTATTGAGTTTGAATTTGTCATTATGTTGAGTGAGTTGAGGCTTGCTTTCAATCTCATTGCTGCTAATGTTATTGTTCAGAAAAAACCCTTGTCAATAGCATATGGTCTTGGATTACCCGATCATGATGGTGAAGGGCGAGTCATCACTGCCGAGTTTGAGTCCTTTTTCCTAGTGTCAGCATATGTTCCCAACTCTGGTGCAAAGCTAGAAAGATTGGTAAATCTTCTTGCAATTTGTATTACTAAAGATTACATTCCCATGTCTTGAGTAAATATCTATTTGGTAGAGTCACAAGATTTTTCTTGCTCTGTTGATTGATGCATCAAAATTTGGCCAAGTTGACCAAATTTTAGGACTTGAAATTTATGGACCACAATTTATGCACAAGGTACATATCATAGTTTTTGTTCCTTTTTGGAACATTGAGTTCCAGAATGCGAAAGGAATGTCCATTTGAAAATCCTGTGAATTTCCTTTCTATACATTGTATTTTATGTCTCAGAGTAAGTAAATGTGTATCCGATGACATTTGCCTGGTCTATAGTGGGTATCAAATTCTAGAACGAAAAATAGTTAGCCACAGATTGCAGGCTTTTAATATGGATTGGGCCCATCACGCATCGTAAGTTCTAGGAGTTAGCCAACCATCTTGACGCTCGTGACAAAAAGCTGAATTTTCATAAATCTTCCATTTGTGTAGGCTACTTGTGGTAACAATGTTCCTGTATAATGTCATAGTTGCCCATTCCAGAACGGAACAAGGCAAATTGTCTTTATTTTTTAAAAACAAAATTTTAAAATTTGAAATCTTTTTTTGGATTTAGGGCTTTCAGAGGGATGCCTTCAGGGGCCTTTAGGGATACAAAAAAACGTCAAAATTTTAATAAGGAGCCGGTCCATGAGGATGGAAGATAAACTGGCATAGAATTGAATCTCAAGCAGTTCATACTGTAAAAACCAAGCACGAAATCTGCTATGCATATAGATAACTGTACCATCTTATCATGCCATATGATTATGTCACGTCTTGAAGGGGTTTTAAATTTCTTAGTCTTTTTTAGATTTATAGGGAATCTGGATATCACAAAAATGTCGACGAATGTCTAAAGCCACTCTTATATTGCTACAGCCCAAGCCACGTGCCCGTGAGCCCTTATAAGATTAATAATTGTCCATGCATGTCCATTCTATTGGCTTTGTGTCTTGCCCCAAGCCCTAGACCTAGCGTCATAGCCTTACCACTAAGGGTATTTCATAACCCTAGGTCCAACATTAACCAACTTATGCTAGACTCAAGTCAATTATCCCAAGTCAACCCTGAGCATGATTCTAGTCAGTTGGGCACATAATAGCTACATGGATGATTGTCTACTCTTGTGGAGATTGCTTGTAGGTGGTAGTTTAGGTGGGTGACAATTCAACATAGCGTTGAATCAAGAAAGCTAAGATCACATGCCAATGGGAAATAATTATTATCGATTGATTTCATAATTTACTTCAATAGTTATTCGATATACTTGTATTCCTCTCTCTATTCAATATGGTTTATCTTTTTCCCTAGTAGTAACTTTGTGAATGTTTTGGCTCTTACTTGACTTTTTTATGACACGGATTCCAAATGATAATATTTATGAGGAGGTGACAAATATTCATATACATCAACAAATGCTAATCAAAAAGCATTTTTTAAGTGTGGATGCTACCTAGCATTGCAAGTGAGTCTTAAGTGCACTTCTTGCTCCATCGGATGTTGTTGGCTTTTAAATTTAATGAAATTGAAGATTGCAAGAGCGAATTCTTTTTTAATCTATGACATACATATCTATCATCAGTTTGGCCTAGATAATTTCCCAAGGGCATGCAATTAAAATAATTTTGTGATCACACCAAATTGAGGATACACATATATACAGTGTCATCTTTTTTTGGGGGGGTACTGCTGCATGGCAGTTCGGTGCCCGTTACGGGGGAGACGCGTGTCCTAAATCATCCAAGAAACTATGGTTTGCTTGAACCACCACTAAGAGTTCCTAAGATTATAGAATGACACTAATGCAGAACTAGTTGCCAAAATGTCTCTCAAGGCTCATTCTCCAATCACATTGTTCCAATTCATGCACGATGAACAACCTCATCATTGATGACCCATTGACCACTTATTATCAATCACATGGGTTTTTCCTCCAAAATTACATTAAAAACGAAAGCTTCTTCTATTTGATTGTCAACTTATTTGTGACTATATTAGAGCAAGGCATACATAATGAACCACCCCAATAAACATACTTTACTTATTTAACAATCTCATGGATTTTCCTTCCAATCATGAAGTTAAAAATAAGAGTGATAAATACAATTTGTGAAATATTCTATGGAGTTTTGGTGTGCTCTCTCCTTCTGTTGATGAATGTAACCGATGTGTTGCTTGCCAAAGTAGCTAGCTATTGCTGCCGGTAAGAAACTTCATCCACAGCACATCACTTGGGACACATTCTAATATGATGTTATCCAATTATGAAATCAATGTTACTGAGTATTTAGCTCCACCGAAACGATCAACCAGATCATTCATCTTGGACAATGGATATTTGGTTTTTATAGTTACTTTATTTTACCTTTTATAATACACATATTCGGAAGCCTCCATCTTTTTTCGCTTTAAGAAGAATAGGAGTGGATCCCATGGTGATTTACTAGGTCTTATATGTCCCATCTTAAGATAATTTTCAAGTTGATTGGTAATCTCTACCTCTTCTTTTCGAGAAAATTGATGCGGTTGTCTAGAGATAGGATGACTACCTGGATTTAGCTCAATTATGTGATCTACTGACCTAGAAGGTGGTAAACCATGAGGTAATCATTTTCAGTTTGCTTTTGATCTAAATTTACTGAGTTAAGAATTTTAAAAGATTGACATCTATTTAGATATATTTTAGGAAAATCCAAAATGGGCATTGCAAACCATAATTGCAGCGCAATTCCCGAATCGCGATTCAGAATCGCGATCAGAATCGCGATTCCGATTCGCGATTCGGGATTTACCCAGAATCGTGTAGAATCGATTTATTTTTTTTTTGAATTTTTTTTAGGCAATATGGGTATCAGATGAAAGCTCTGATCGAGGGGATTATGATTGTGCAGTTTGCCGACTGTTTCGGGTGCGAAACACCAAAAAGTGTGTTTTCACTCGGGGAGTTGGAAGGCCAAATCATGAAGAGGCCTTACCGTCGGGGCCGGGGTCTACCGGCAGCCCCCGGACCCCGCCGTTGGGGGGCGTTGCCCCCCAAACCCCCCACCAGGGGGCTACCGCCCCCCGAACCCCCCGTTTCTCGGGGGGCTTCCGCCCCCCGAACCCCCCGTTTCCCGGGGGGCTACTGTCCCCCGAACCCCCTAGAGCTTCTTGCTATATAGACATTGTAGATAAAAATGCCACCGCCCCCCTTAAGATAAAAGTGGGGTCCAAATGCGTGCCGAGAAGGGCCCAATATTTATGCCCCCAACTGTATGTACATTGCACTCACATCTCCAGTGAACCAATTGCAAAAGTGATCATCATCCATACAGTTGATAGTCCAAACTGTAGCATTAACATTTACTGAAAACCAGAGCAAATGACAACCGGATAGCTACTGAAAATAAGATCTGTTTGTGCCTCATCTACTGCACTTCTGAGAGGCAAAATGCTGGTTTGACCATTGATCCCCTAAAAAAATTTCAGCAATAAGCTATTTTTCCAATTTTTTTTTTTTTTTTTTTTTTTTTTTGCGATTCTGGGTCGCAAATCGCGATTCGCAGAATCACGACCCGCGAATCGCAGACCCAGCGAATCGAGATTCGCTGCAACTATGTTGCAAACATACGGTGAAACATCAAAAATTTCCACTGCATTAGCCATTAAAATTATCTCAGATGGATGTAGAGGAGCATTCACACTTACAATCAATCAGGTTAATTTCTAGTTTCATATTTTGATTACTTGGCATCTCAATAAACTGAGTCGCAGTGGCTTTTTTCTGTTCTGGGCAGAATTTCATCACACGTCTTGGCCTATTATTGCAAATAAAATAGAGATTCGCCTTCTTAGCCTTATTTCAAGATAGTGTTTCTATTGCTTGGGTTTCGAAGCCATCTGATCAAGCTCGTCAAAATATTTATTGAGTTCAACCCCGAATTCGTTTTTTCCCCTTCTTAGTTTCAGGTGCTAATGAATTTGCTTGAAATGGCTCGTTGGACGCCAGTGCCATGGAATAATAAGCTTTTGAGATTCGTATGACATCATCAAAAGTTGAAGCACATTTCGCCTACATTTGTTTTGATAATGAATTGCCAGAGAGCTGATTTAGAATCAAATTATTCATGAGGCAGAATCTTGGAAATGATATGTTTGCTTCGCATGGCCTCAAAGAGCTATCATCAACAACTTCTAAACATTCAGTAGGGATTAGAGAAGGCCTCAATCAGGTTCAAATCTGTAGCATATGGTTAGAGTGAGCGAAAATCACTTTCTTGTAGGTCGCCCCTGCATGCAACTTCATTGCTTTGGTGCACAAGCCTCAAACAATCAAAACAAGTGGATGATAGCTTGTTTCAGCGGTACACATGCATAAAAAATGGCCCGTTCAAGCTCCTCCTGCAAAGAGATCAGAATATTGAAGCACCAAATATCTAGATCAGTGTTACATGTCGATTTGAATCGGCCGATTTGTCTTGATTCGAACCGGCTAGCTGGGTTCGATCGGGAAACGGTTCGAACCGTTTCTTTTTGTTTTTTTTTTGGGGGGGGGCCAAAAAACGGTTGAACCGTTTCCTAACGGTTCAATGGTTGGACCACGGCAACTATGGTCCAGATAACCATAAAAACACCTTTTTTTCTTTCGTTCAGCTTCTACGGCTCATACCTACTGTCCATAGTCACTGAACAGCTTCTAAGTATCCTAGAGAGTGTACATGCAAAGTTTATGGCATAGTAATCGAGTCTACGTATCGAAAACATGAAAATTTCATCAAAAAACCATGTTTCTTGACCAAAATTTGAATCTTAACCTCATGCAAGTACACTCAACCTTAATTACAGCCAAAACAATCATCATTTAGATCAAAGAGTTCTGATTTTGCTCAATACCAACTCTTTTTGCTCTTTTATAGCCAAAAATTATCAATTTTGACTAGTTTTGACTTTGAAACATAGTCTAGATGCTATATCGACGGTATAATTGGCATGCAAATATTTAAATCATTTAATGACAGCGAATTGGCAACTACTTATCTTAAAATTATTAACAAATAGTACGTTTTATAAAATCCAAGCTAAAACTGTCAATACCAGTCCAAAAACCATAAAATTCCAAGTGAAATATAAATTTGGCTTTGGAGAAAGTCCATGACATTAATCCCCAAGATCCTGAGAAACCACTTATTTGGATGTCAATTCCACTGCTAGGAAGAAAAAACAAAGTGACACTAGCAGAAAGTTGCAAAAAGCAAAAAGTGTTTAACGCTGCTCACAAGTCCTAATTGGAGTGCCTGGGTCCTTACAAGGTTATTATTCGCATTTATGGCCTAAATTGGAATGTCGAGACATGAATAATAATTTCGAACATTGGAGTGCCGGATATCCACATCAAGGATTATTCCAAATCCTCAATACAAGACATGGACGTCTGTCTGTCTGTCTCTCCCAATTATTAGCAGACCATATATGATAGAACTTCAAACACAAATTACGTTACCTAAAATTCAAGTCACGATAAAATATTGAAACTGATAACTACTGATGTATAGGCTCTTTTTTTTTTTTTTGAATCATCCACCGGTTTGAACCAGCCCAGTATGATTTGCTAGTTCGAAGCACCGAACCGCAATTGATGGAGACACTAAAGCAAACAGTCTAAAAATCAATTTTTTTTCTTCTTTGATAAAATATATGAATCTTTTGTTTTGTCATCTAAAAGAGTCTTTTCGATCTTATTTCTATCATCATAAATTTTAGTATATAGATTATTATCTATTATTTTCAATTGTTTGAATCTAGAATTATGCCAAGGTTTTAGATAAAGGGATACAGAATTTTTATTTGATCCTTAGTGCTAGCCTGAAGAGTGAGAGAAATACAGTATGTTTGGTTGATTGTACAACATGCATGAAAGCTAATGTGGCTTAGTTTGTGTATGTGACCAGCTCCTACTCTTGGGCTGTGACGAAGTGGATAGGGAGGTTTTAGCATTTGGTCTGCTCCATGCATAATGGCATTGCTATTAAAAATGCTGTGGTTGATGGTCTCCTTTATTGTGTGAAGACTATGCATACCTAGCATGCTACTTAGATTCACTCGAGGTTAAACAACATCATACTAGTTTAACAATACCGATGTCATTCCCAATAATACATAATGCAAATCCACAACCATATGTTGCAACGTACAAGCTCAAAGATTAGCAAATGCATTGACAATTTTCCCAAAGCCGATTTCAATCAACAAAGGCATACCTCGTGTATTGGAGGAAGACTTGCATGCCGCTAAGGAATACCCCAAGTCACGAATCCTTAGCATCACTTTTTACTCATGTGAGATGCCATTGGCCGGGATGGTCGATAGACTCCAACAGAGTGTTTCGGGACATTCCTTCCAAACTGAATTGCTCATTACTTCTCAACGGCTCCTCGTGATAGATTGGGCTGGCAGATATGGAGTTTGTAAGAAAACAGACACGTTGCAAGTCGTCGGGTTCCAACCACGTGATTAGTAAAGCTATCTCCACCCTGAGCAGTAAGAGCTATATTCCCAACTCTAAACGAAGTATTACAGACAGAGATATGTATGTAACAGCTCTCAACACATAGCAACCTTGTTCAGATCGTCTGTCAGTGATCAAATACTCAGAACCAGTGCAGGTGGGGTGTATTCATCCATGGATCTGCTTGTGGCACTGGATGAGGTTTACCTCTTCTTCATGAGGATATATCAGCGACTGCCCCTGAGGTAGATGATATGCTTACAGGCACGTAGCAGGGTCGCGTGGACAGGCACTACATTTATGTAGTCTGGATATGAGTGGGCTCCCAGATGATTGCGAGCTACAGCTCCATAGCTTGGAGATTAGCAGGTCTTAAGCCTGTGGATCGAAGGCTCTGGATTCGATCAGTCAAGGGCGTAGGAACCTCAGTGTTTGAAGTATCTATCCAGTTCTGGATCAGCAGGCACTCTCACACTAACAAACTCTTCATAAAGATCACACACTGTAAACTATATCCATCCCATAACAAGAGACAAGCAACCTTATCAACACTCATCACATGCATCTCTCTCAATACAACCTACTCCTCACAATCAAGTGTACTCTCCCTTGCAAGACACTTATTAGCATGCAACACTCTCACACTCTCCCTTTTTCATTCTCTCCCATCAATACCAGCTTGGAGGATCACTCAAGAACTTGTAAATCTCACTGGAGAGCTCAACCGATTTGAAACTCTTTCATGAATCACAATGAAGGCAATGTATCTCGAACTGCCATGCTAAAGGAGTATGCGACGAACTGATCGGTATACTGTCGGAGCTTATGCGCGGATACTCCGAGTTTAGGAATTGATGCACGTTTCTGCTGTGGGATTCAAGCATGCAGTGTGGTGATGCCTCTGCTATCCACGTAGGCCTAACCACCATCAAAGGTGAGGCCCCTTGACCCTTTGAGGACTTTTTGGCTGGACCAATCCCCCGCCGAAAAAGGCCCATTGTGATTCGGTCTGCCCTTCATCTTGGACAAGGGATTGCAAGCAAACTAGCACTTTGTAGGGGTTCTTTAGTGCTAGCTAGTAGCCATTGTGATTCAGTCTGCCCTCACCTTTGGACAAGGGATTGCACGCAAATTAGCACTTTGTTCAGCTATACAATTGTATGAAAGGTGTAATGTGGAGGTATGTTGGCTCATGGACCTGCACCTATGCTTGGGCATTGTCTTTGTGGGTGAACAGCATGAAGTGAAAGGTGCTGTCTCCTTACATTTTGAAATAGAGGAGCAGTTCTGCTTAGATTTTGAGCCTTGAGAATGTGAACAGGATGTTTGGATTTTTGTATATTAGCTGAAATGTATTTTCCATCTAACCTGGAACCTTGAGGGACTATTATAACTTTTCACATCATCTCGCTTTTGTCCATTATATACATAGTTGCGTAGTTAGTAGCTTCTTTGGCTAGCTTTCAACATTTGATGGGTTTCTCAACTGTAAACTTTACCGAAGTCTTTTAGTTGAAGGCAGATATTCTATTTTGGTTAATGCTGCTAGTTTTTGATTTTCAAAGCAGGTATACAGAACAACACAATGGGATCCTGCTTTCAGCTCTTACTTGAAAGTAAGCTGTGCAACACCTTATTAAATATATTCAATAGCTCATTGCAAATACTTTATTTTGCTTACAGTGATTTTCTGCTGCATCTGAATAAAATGTAAATACTTTATTTCTTTTTGAGTAGAGGGTTTTAAAGTCTGTATGTTACATGTGCTTGCAAGGCTTTAGATTACCAATTCTATTGTTAATGGTGGTTGAGCTTCTTTAGTCATTATTATCAACAAGAGCAATGGCCAGCGTTGAATTTGGCCAAGAGTGGAACTCAGCTCACGGTCTACTGGGACTAAAGAGCATTTACACCATCTATGTTACATGTTTGTTCATATGACTATTGGTTAACTTCATAGTGCAAGGCTTTCTCATTCACATGATGTTACATCTAAAGAGTCATAGCAATACAATTTTTATCTGACAGATATTTGAGGCGTTGCAAAACTGTCCTACTTATTACATGGCAAAGGGCAACTTTTTTCCGAATATTGACAAATGTGCTCGTCTTTTTGGGCAGGAACTGGAAAAAAGAAAGCCTGTAGTGCTGACTGGTGATTTGAACTGTGCCTATCAAGAGATAGATATCCATGATCCTAATGTAAGTATCTTCTACTGCATAGTGCATGTTAAGTGCCAATGACCCAGACCTTTATCCTTGGTGCCAAAGCTTGGATTGCGGTGTGTTTAGTTTTCTACTAGAGGCTTCTTGAGCTTCTATTGAAATTCTTAATATGGAGGATTTTCTAAATGTGGTTGGTTGGCTTAGAGGTTGAGCAAAAATAGTTTTTAGCTTTTATTTACGTAAGTTTGCAATGGGAAATCAACATTGAAGAAGTTTCTTTGAGTTGTCTTTGATATTTTATACGTTATCTATGTTGCAGGGAAATCGCCGGAGTGCTGGATTTACAGATGGAGAAAGGTTATCATTTGAATCTCAGTTTTTAAAACAAGGCTTATTAGATACTTTTAGAAGGCAGCATCCCAATGCAGTGGCTTATACTTACTGGGGATATCGTTCGGGAGCTCGGCCTCGGAACAAGGGTAAAACACTCGCACATAGCATGCAGGGCTGGTTATGTCTTTTATAACTGTTTCAGCTTGACTATCCGTGCTGGCTCCCTTGAGGTAAAGCTACTTTCAGATAATTACTGCCTTGATATTTTCTTGCAGGTTGGCGCCTTGATTATTTCCTCGTGTCCAGCTCGATTGCAGACCAGGTTCATGATTCATACACCTCTCCGCATGTGGGTGGAAGCGACCATTGCCCAATTGGGCTTATTTTGAAACTGTGATTGTTAGATCTTCAAAGCCTGTGCTTTGTTAGTCATGTCTATTTGAAATACAAGTACCTGATTACAAGTGGCAATTCACAGCATTTTGAAACCATTTTGACACTTTCTGGTAGTAATGTTTTGCCAAAAGATCTCTTGAAGACAAGCTCCTGCAGTTAGATCTACTGTACCTTGTCAATCAGGTCACTTAGCAAGATGTGAAGCCTTTTAGGGAGTTTGTTCCTTGTTGTTCAAAAGCATTTGTTCGAGTCTTCAGTTTTGGATTAGCTAACTATATGAGACCAAAACCTCTGTTTCTAAACCATCCATACGGCTGAGTATTAAATTCAAGTTTCAAACTTGGTGCAGACAACCTCCTAATGCAGGAAATGCATTTATTGTAGTTTTTAGTATGGCATCTCTATTTGAACCTTACAAACTAGTGACATCATACATGGAATGTGTAATTAAGATGTCTGTGTTTGTCCAATTTGAATGGAAAAGAACAAATATGGCCTTTTAATTTGAGCTCAAGCAAATAGCATCTCGCTGCCCTCATTTCATGCCTGCCCAATCTAAGAAAGTTGTGAGCTAGTTTTGCATGCCCATGTAAGTTGATGAAAGCAACATAAAAGGCATTCAACTCACTGTTAAGAGTTATGAATCTGATGTTTCGTCTTGTGGCTCTAGGCCTGCAAGCAAAATCAATTTTGAGAGTTCCATAAACAGGGACATGGACTTTGCCAGCCCTTAAGTGTGGTGCTTTATATGGATAAATGATCTGCCCTTCATGCATAATACTCGAGATTGTTAATATTAAATGGCTTGCTTGAATGCCCAACACATAAGAGTATGTTTATGCTGACGAGATGTGAAGAAACAAGTAAAAGTTACTGCTTTCCTACCGTGAATACAGTAAGATAAAGTTTCTTGAAGAGACTTGGAATTTGTAGCCACTGTGAAATATAGTACATGTTAAACAATCGATTTTAGTAGCTACCATGGTTCCCACGGCACCAGTGCCCTGGGACGGCACGACACGTGTGCCGTGGTATGGCACAAGTGCCGTGCCACGGTACTTTTAAAGTTTTCTTTTTTTTCTGTTACAGAACGAATGAGTATTGATCTATTAGCTGTTCTGTGCTGCCACTTATTTTCTTTGCTGTAAGAACTGATATGTATTTTATTCTACAATTATTTCAGAGTTCTCAATCCAAATCTTTAAAGCTCTCACGACTTGAACTTTTTCTGAAGTACACTAAGATCAATATTCTATAAATTAATCACTACAAGTCAGGGCCTATCTGCTGCCTGTTTCATGTCTACCATGATTAATCAAATACTTTGTGGAATGTAAAATTTCTGAGCATTGCTAACCTGCTACTGTTTGATGAGCATTGATACACCTAAACTCCTATCTGTTCTTCAGAGCAGGAAGCTTATTGACTCTTGTAGTCTAATTTCTTTCAGAGTTTGTTTGTTCCAATATAGGATTCTGATCAACCTGTGTGAAGGTGCATGTTTTTTATTTGACATCTCAACCTCACTTTATTTTACGTATCCAACAAAACTATTATGGCAGCGGAGGGGGACACTCAAATCTGAAGCCCACCGAATGTATCTTGCAAGTTGCAACTCCCCAAAGTTTATTGAGAGCTGCATCGCTTCTCCATGGAACACAACCCCCATCAGTGTAAATCCACTTATTGTCACCTTATTGATGGTTTCAATTGTTAGGAATGTCAAATTTTCAAATGAAACATGGTTCCAGAACCTTTCAAATACATCCTTCTAAGCAGGACCAGATCAATCAATCGGCAATTGACCTCAGCTCTTTTCAATCACAGAACAGTAACAGCATTGCTAGTACACTTCACAAAATGCCTTTTTTGAGTTTTTTTGGTGAAAAAACTCAATTATTTATTTATTTACATATTTATTTATACGAAAAGTGCCGTGGGTGCCGTGAATTTTTTCTCCGTGACACCTGTACGGGTGCCGTACAACGGCACTTGGAATTATGGTAGCTATGTAGCCTATAATGAATTAGTGGTTCATTGTATATTGCATCACTATTGGGCCAAAGTAAAGGAAATATTAGAGATGCTACGTCACTAGGCCAAAGGCAAGAACCTATGCAACTAATATGCTGAAGGTTGAAGTAGAGCAGAAAGTGACCACACTAAAAGCAGTTAGAAATACCATGAGGGGAAAGCTGAGGACCATTACTACCAGGTCAGTGAAAGCCAACAGCTTTCTAGAATGCTCAAAGACCGAATCAAAAATTCTGACGTAAATAATAAGTAGATTAGATTTAGTGTGCACAATATGTTGATAATGCCGTGGGCCACACCGTAGTCACTTTTGTTTCCTTTTAAGCTAAAGGTGATTGCCTAGGGTGAATGGTGCATCCATTTGTCACGAGTATCCATCAATTTTCACAACTTGAAAATGGTACTTTGAAGTGCTATAAAATGTTCTTTTCGGGGTTATGTCTCACTAAGCAATTTTTTTTGCATACGTACATGCAATTTCAAAAATTCATTGACTCAAAAAAAAAAAATCGCACCAAATAGTATTGATTCCCTCTGCAAATAACATTTTTTCAATTATGTGGATCATATGGCTACCTTGAGGCACGCACACTCTTCTAACATATACCCCAAGCATGTATGAATGATTGATGTAATGTGGTAACTTAGGACCTATTTTCCATGTAGTGTGATTTGTGTAATGATTGTTTTTACATTATTGAATTTATACTTTTAGTAATCTTTGCATGTAAGACTATCTTACATTTTAAGGGCGACATCAAGAGTATTTCACAATGCTGTTGAATCTAATATTGAGAGTGGATGCAAAAAATGTATCAAAAGTAAACTTTTAATAAGATTTTCCGTGGTTAGGGACTTGGTGCCATGGACTCCAACCCTAGCATACAAGGGGAAAGTAGCTTCGAGGTCTTGAAGAATATGTCATCTATATTCACAGAAAAGACATTGAATAAAACACAATGTTCTTCCAAGGGGTACCCAAAATTTTGTGAAGGCCTCAAATAGGGTGTAGTTGTTGAGGAAGTGATATAAACATGAGCACAACCAGTACAGTGTATGTCAAAAGAGAAAAGTTCAGACTCCAGTAAGAGATGTAAGATTGAATTCAAATATAGGTTTATTACAAATGGATCATTCACCTAGGGGAGTAAAACCACAATATAGAGAGGAGTAGAAGCCTATACAGGTGGGGATAGACAAAAGACCTTTTGAATCAATAGGTTGGTTAGCCATAAGAAGTGATATTCTTTATTGAAGAAGGTGTTCATGTTATTTTATGGCTATATCTTGTTATTTCAAGGTTTAAAGAAGAGACATGGACCCAATAGCTTTTGTATCATTCACAAAAATGACAAAGCAATCACCTCAACAAGAAACATAATAGATCTATTTATCATTATTGTGGAGTTGTGACTAGCAATTTTGACCTCACCCCTTAGGTGAAGTTGCAGTTGAATCAAGAATAGATACTAATATTAGATGTTGGATGCATCATTCACAAGAGAAGATCTAGAAAAGGGAACATAAGCCCTTAATCATAGCAAAATACCATGACCAAATGGGATACTCTCTTATATATTTATTGAATTTTGGGTGAAATTGGAAAATTAGCTTTTGAGTTCAACAAAAACAACTACCAAAGGATATCATTTTTCAAATAAGATGACAAAAGGCCTTATCAATATTGTTCCCAAACACCACTTCCAAAAAAGCTACAAGATTCTCAAACATTGACTCGATGTCGAGCCTTACCCAGAGTCTGGAGTTATTGTAGCGCCGGCACCTCAAAGGGCATTGGGAGGTGCCGGGACTTGAGCATTTTCCCCAAGACGCGCTTAAGTCTAACATTCATCCAACATGAACTCACTTAAAAAGCCAATGCAACCAGCCTAACCATTCAGATTTAGGAAAATGAAAATTCCAGCCAACTCAAAAGCCAACTCAGAATCCGTTCCCAAAAGGTAACAAGTCACTCATGAAATCCCAAGGCATAGTGGTTGCCACACTGACCAAATGGCATAGCTGCAGGCCACATGTCGATGACGTGGACCCTTAGAACCAGTGACGCAAAAAGGTTGTAGTAAGAGTCCTTCCACTTGGATCAGTTTCGTAGGCAAAACTGATATGGTAATCATACTCAAAAATCAACTTTATTAAATTTGGAAGAGGTTGCATTCATACATAGACTAATTGGTCTTGGGGCTTGGCTCATGCTAGTAGAGGGAGCTGAGACCTGGCATTTAGATTCCTAGCGTTGGTTGACCTTCCCAAGTTTCTGTCTACGTAACTCCCCTTATAGTTTTGTTGTGATTCGATGCGCCCTCTTTGTTATGGAATATAGCGATGTTTGGTAAAGCACACTTTTTTGGACTTAGATTTGATTTTGTCGATTAAGCCTGGCAAGCCAAGCAAAATCAGTCTAGCTCCCGGATGTGAATCCCGCAAGTTGTCTCAAATCAGCTTAGCTCCTAGACATGGGTCCCAAGAGATGACTAGGCCATGACTCGAGCTCCAGAGCTAGCTCATGACTTGTAACTACTTGACTGGCTCACCATAGGTTGGAGTCTTATAGTCCTTGAGTTCCTCTTGCTTTGGGACTTTTGGGAGTGTCATCCCTTGGAGTCTTATGGGGCACACTAACACGAGTTACTTTAACAATTATCTACAGTGAACAATTTTGATTCATAAAAGTCATAACATCATGGACACCATTATGATATTGAACATATAGACATGACCTAATGGACATTCATGACTCATATGAGACCCTAATCCTCTGCATTGGTTTGGTAAAAGCATTGGAAAAAAATGATTAAGAATATACATTTAAATGTTGCAAATGTTTTTCAATTTTTCCATCCTTCAGTAATCTAGTTAGGGCATTGTACCACTCAAGTTCGCCTAGGATTTCTTAAATGTTGCAATGCTGGAACTCCTTAAGATTAAATGCGGAACAAGGCAAGGATGTCATCTTTCCCCTCTCCTATTTTCCATTGTCATTGAGACCCTCGTTTATCAACTTAAAATGCTTTTACCAAAAAAAAAATTGATAATGAGAATCTCCTCTCCCCTTGGCTACCAATCTTATTTTTGCTGATGATATTTCAGCTCTCCATATGTTGATTGAGAGTTAATGCATTGCTTTCGAGCATCCCAAAATTCTATAGTTGCCCCCCTCTTCTATTGTAAACTTTTAAAACCAAATCGAATATACTATTACTCAAAAATAATGATCCACGTAATTGATAATTGAATCGAATTAGGGCTCAAAATCATCTCTCATGGCTCTATGATTAGTTTCCCAGTTTTCCTTTGGGGTTCATAGACTAACTCCTACACATGAATTCATCTTGTTCATAGATTTCCTCAAAAATGAAATATCGCAATGGGATTTCCGATTCCTCTCCTTTCTTGCTCGTGTTATTGTGTTCAAGCATATACTCAATTCAGTCTCGATTTGCCTTATGTCAATATTCTCGACAATAGAATCATTTGCCAACATGTTTGTTGTGTCCACCCTCAAATCTTCCTTTAGGATGGGAAATAATGCTTCCTAACATGGAATATCTTTACCTTCCCAACCTCTATACCCCTCTATAAGGGATCAATCACTACTAGAGGTAATTTTATGTTGCTCTAAAGCAACTCACACAAAGCACCCATAAGTGAGTCACTCACTAGCCATGAAAGGTTTCATACCAATCTCAGACCTACGAGATCTCTATCCCAAAGTGAATCCTCAAAAAAGCTTATTTAAGAAGGAAAAGAGATTCTTAAACAAATCATATACCAAAGTAAAGACAAGGCACGTTCAAGGAAATTCACATCATACACTAGAAATTTCACAACTACACTTGAAACGGACATTCTTCACAAGAACTGAATTTTTTTTTAAATGCTTCAGAACAAGTGGAGCATATTTGATTGCCATAAACAATGGAACAATGGAAGGATTGGTTTCACAACATTGGGAAAATCTCAATTGGCAACTTTAATTCCTTTACATACGGCCTGATCATAGGCTCTTTGTCACTAAAAACTAAATGATCATATGTCAAATATGCAAAAGTGTCCATTGTATAAGCTAGATAATTGGACTTTTGATTATCTTTTTTTTCTTTGTAGAGAGAATTTATGGAAGAGCATTGTATATGCTGGAAACCTCCTAAGCTATCTCTTGAAAGAGTCTTCTTTGCTGATCATATATTACCTGTTCATCTTACCTTGATATGTTATGAGATATCTGCATGCTATTCTTGATTTGGATTAACAAGAACCAACAAGTGTTTGATAAGAGTCCTTGGTTGTCTTTCCTAAGCTCGAAATAAAGTTTTCCTTTTGAGTTCATGAGAAGCTATAGTCTTGCTATGATGTTTTCCAAGTGCTTAAACGCCCCATTTATTGATACTTTTTCTCACGTGAACTTTACAAATTGGGGGCTAGCTTCATATCTAGGCCTGTCAGTACACTTTTAAGTTCACATAGTTTGATGCTGCCCCATATTGTTCAATAGAGTTGGAATTCTGATCTTTAGTTCTCTATCCTGCTGTCTTTTTATTCCTTTATCTCTTTCGCTGTCTATCACACAGAGATAATTGTGCATATTCTCGATAATACACTTACTGTGGCTACGACAAAAAAAACAGCCTTATGCTGCTATTGAAGTAGGTAGACCGATATGGGAAGTAAGTCCATTTTATGAAATGCAGTTAGTCCCCTTTGTGTCTAAACCAGGCGAACTCTTGTTGGTTTGAGATTTGGAAGTATGAAACTGTCTCGTAGCTAGACCACTATTGATATACTGATTAGGAACAAAAGTACAACAGGTCAACCAATAGATACACTTTGCGGCTGATCCTGTTCGCGGCAGCTGTCTCTCAGCATATTTACACCTCACCAAATGGCTCTCCATAGCTGCAGCTCACAACCATATAAACCCAAATTTCAGCTTAGATTGCAGATCTATATCCGCCAGAATGTTATACTCGTGTACATCACGCCTCTATGACAATCGAAACTTCAAGGGTGATGAAAAGAAAAAACCATGAGCCAGCATCAATCGTACTATAAACCAACTCAGTGCTAACTGTTACATTAGTGGTCACCTTCTGAGCAGCACAGCTTCTGGATGATTGCCGTCATATCAAGCACACAATCGTCTCCGTACTGGGAATTTTAGCTGGGTCGATCACGCCAAATATACAAAATATCCACTCTTTCTGATCTGCACCGGTAGGAGGAGGGAGCTGGGAGATAGCACTCGGAATCGCAGCTGGGTGAAGAGAAAACCACCAACGACAGCAGTAGCAAGAACACAAAAATCAGCAGAATTGCTGGCACCATCTCTCTCTCTCTCTCTCTCTCTCTCTCTCTCTCTCACACACACACACACACACACACTTTTACACGGAACTCTATTCTCAAAGATATATGAGAGTTGGGATTCTTTTGGCTGATTTCCTTCCCCTTATCATTTTCTTCACATAATAGAATAGTGTAGTAACTCTTTGAAATATTCAAGCACAAAGTGTATACTTTTGTTGCAATTTTCAAATCTACAAATGGAGGACATGATATTTGAGATCTTACTCCACCATGTCAAATCAGATCAAAACTATCAATGACATCCATCGATAGATAGACATGTACACGCACTTACCAATTCACGCAAAAGCAACAAAAATCTAATGCCAATAATGTGACTATGGCTTGTACATTTAGAGAGAGAATGTACCCAATGATGGAGAGAATGGAAGTTTCTTAACCTTGGTGAGACCAAGTTGCTTTCTTAGAAAACTCGAAAATGTGTAGTACATAAATCTATTTAGAACATTCTAGACAGAATTGTGGAACGTTAGAGAGAGCTTCTTCTTCTTCTTTTGGAAGGAGGGGGGGGCGAGGGGGTTCTACCAAAGAAGGGCCTTCGGCCTAGGGCCATAGCTTGAGGCAGAAGGCCCTTTTGACTGCAAAGCGGTCAAGGAGCTGGACCTCCCCTACATGAACACATATATTCTTTATTTTTTTGAATCTTTTTTTGCCATCATTTTTTCTGAGGACATGCTCAAAAAAAATAAGAATTGTGCATGAAGAGCGCGTCCATTTCCTTTGTAAAAACATCAAAACTGATTTTAGGAGCACAAATAAGTTGCTATGAGTTTTACAAGTAGGGTTTTGTTGAATGAAGGCTTATGGAGATAAAAGTGTCGAGATATTTAGTTGAGAGAGAGAGAGAGAGAGAGAGAGAGAGAGAGAGAGAGAGAGAGAGAGAGAGACTCGGCATGTCAATGTCAATGTGTTTGTGGTTGAAATTTCATACTACCTTCATTATTGATTTTCAATGTCACATCAACTTTCAACATGCAAGACTTAGTCTCATGTTGTATATGTTTAGTATTTTTCAATGATAGTGACCAAAATTTTGAAAGACCACTATCAACACAATAGTGGAGACTAAACATGAAACTCCTAAAGAACCTTTTCATTAAACTAGAAACATCAAAGAACCATAGTAAATTCTGCATAAACCTCGACTATAAGAAGTAAAAAAAAAAACTCTTTGAAATATTAGCTAGAATGTGCCATGGTATGTCATGGCAAATTAAATGAATTTTCAAATCATAGAGCCCCAATTTTTCAATAAGAGGTAGCTATGCATGCAAGTAGGTGAACATTTTTAAATTATGCGATAATGTATGCTAAGTGGCATGATAGCACTACATGCTCGAAAGATTGATCTATATATGTACATGGATTTTTCATTGATCTGAAAATGAAGAGAGAGCTATTATTTTGGTATCAAGTTTATTGTTCTTATTGTAAATTTTACATTCTAGTATTGTTCCTTGGAATAATTTGTAATGATCTGGATTGTAGATTATCTTCTTCATCATGGTATCGAAGCCTTCATTCATGTGATGTACCATTATGTCGTTGCTCTCATCCCGATTTGTGTGAAACAATCTATCAGATCACAAAGCCATAAGCAGGGATCCAATAGAATTTCATGAATCTAGATTACTAATATGTAGAATTGGTTTTTAGATTATTGCTTATTAGATCTCCATTCTTATATGGACTGCATTTTTGACACTAGATAGCTCATTATCAAATTTCTAGGTTAATTTGATTACGATGCATGAGGAACTATAATATGTGATTCTGTTGCAGGATCATTGATACCTAAGAAGAAATCGCATGTAGTACTATATAGGTGAGTGAGGAATGTATGTATATAACTTCCACATACTACTGTACTCATTTCATAAGAAGTTTAAACAAGTTTTAAAAGCTGGAGTGCACATGAGTCTTGATCACTACTTACGAGGAACTTCAAGAGGACTTCTTCTCATTAGATTTGAGCTTCAAGATCACCCATTTAGCAGCATAAATGCTTACTCATTACCTTACATTGCGCTTGTTGGATTCATATTAGATCTTTGATTTTTGGTAGCAATGACTACAACAAGAAAATGTGGCGTTTTGCCATGTGAGCTCAAGACTTAGTTAAAAAGTTGGCATTTTCCTTTGTGTGGCACATCTATGCCAAAAGTCATTCTAGCAAATCCATTGACCAAAAATGAGACAACAATGAAAATCGCCAAGTTTTTCACATGGCACTACCCATGTGACTCTCTTTTGAAATGCAAATAAAAATGGCAAAAAATTAGATTCGTGGCACTGCCATGCTCGGTAGTGCCAAGCACAAATCGTTTAAATTGTTATTTAGTGGATAGTTGTTTTTAAACTTCATTTGCCATGCATTGCAATATTACAATGTTGGGCACTTAGTGGGTCACGCCATGAAATAATGTATAGCTAGGCTAAATAAGTGTGAGGGCACTAGCTTCTTGCATGTACAAGCAAAACCTTGTGACCACAATTACTAAAATAGTATAACTTGTATTCTAGGAATAATTGACTTGGGCATTAGATTAGAATAAAATTATGTAGAGGCCGAAAGTCAAGGTTCAAAGTTAAGCAAGTTGAAGGGGACTCACATGAATCGTGTGAAGGCTCTTGAGGTACAAAGGGAAAATCACATGATTTATGTGCGGACCCATCGACTAAACAAGAACCACTAGATTTCTAGTGAAGGGCTTGGATTATAAAATCCTTGCCACTTTGAAGTAGCCAATCAGAGAGAAGGGACAGGGCCTTCCCCAAGAATAAAGGCACCTCTTGTACTCCTTTGCATGTTCATAAAAGAGGAAGAGACATGTTTGTTTGATGAGTTGAACATCCTTGCATCCCACTTTTTCCACTCTCTCACTTTTCATGTTTTGTGCAAGAGGCCTCCCTTGCTTAGTCTTGTCCAAGTTAGATAGGCGTGGTCAATTAGGAGTAGGAAAGCCGAAGGTTAAGCTAATCTTCACAAGGGAAAGCACTATTCCCTCGGGAACAAAATCCTCGTGTGTGTGTGTGTGTGTGTGTGTGTGTGTGTGTGTGTGTGTGTGTGTGTGTGTGTGTGTGTGTGTGTGTGTGTGTGTGTGTGTGTGTGTGTGTGTGTGTGTGTGTGTTTGTGTGTGTGTGTGTGTGTGTGTGTGAGAGAGAGAGAGAGAGAGAGAGAATAGAAATTCAACACCCCCCTTAATATGGATCCTTGAATGCCTTGATTGTCATATTCAAGATTGCACAAAAGTTCTTGTGTGCCTCCAGATTTAATCCCTTTGTAAATATGTCAGCTGCCATATACTATGTTCTACAAAACTTCAGACATATCTCCTTGTTGAGAATTCTAGGATTGATCGACAATGCAATAGCATTTCGATTATCACACTGAATAATTGTCAGAGCATTTTGTCTAAGACCAATGCCAAACAATAAATTTCTCAACCAGATTGTCTCTTTGGAAGCTTGTGAAGCTACAATGTATTTAGATTCTATCGAAGACATTGCAATGGAGGTTTGCTTTTGAAAATTCCAGAATATTGGACCACCGTTGAGCAGGAAGTCAAATTTAGAAGTGGAGATCCTTGTGTTGACATCACCTGCCCAATTCGCATCTGTATATCCATGTAGTGTATGGATATCAGATGGATCAGTCTCTCCATAGCATATGTAGAGGTCCATTGTAGCTCGAACATACTTGATGACTCTAAGCAGAGCCTTCCAGTGGATAATTTCAAGATTGGCCAGAATTGGCTCAAGGAGTTGACAATATATGCAAGATCGGGCCTGGTGGAGATCATTGCATACATGAGGGACATGAATTGGCTTAACTTTCCAACACTGTAACTAAGATCAGGTCTAGTTATAGTTAAATATATCAAGGAGCCTATAAGCCTTCTATATAAAGTGATGTCCTATAGGATGCTTCATCACCATCAATAGATGCTTTTACACGTTGCTCCATTGGAGTCTCAATCCCTTTACAATTCTTCATTCCAAATCTATCTAGGATGGATGTAGCCTACTTAGATTGACAAATGAAGCTAAAATCACATCCTCTTATGACTTCTATTCCTAGAATGAAGCTCAATAGGCCGAGATCTACCATTTTAAACTCTTTGGATAATGCAACTCTTACATCTCTTATTCCATCTAGATCATTACCACTCAAAATAATGTCATCAACATAAAATACAAGAATAATGATCTTGCCATCATGAAATCTTATGTATAATGATGGTGTCGTAAAATTGTGTGTGGGCGTGAGCGGCAGCAAAAGCTCGAGGATTGAGCATGGCATGTAGGAACGGAAACGCAACAGTTATAGCAGAATATATTTTGAGCTTCTGTAGAAGAAAGAGACATGATGTCTTGCTTCTTGCTAGACCATGAAAGACAACCGCTACCAAAATTGAAGGCATAACCTGTTGTTGACTTTCTATCATCTACATTTCCTGCCCAATCAGCGTCAACATAACCTTGCAACTTAGGTAAAACACTTTGTCTTTTGTAGACCAAGCCAAGGTTAGTTGTACCTTTCACATACCTCAAAATCTTTTTCGCAGCTTTCCAATGATCCATGGTGGGTGATGACATGAATTGGCTAATCAGACTTACAACATAGCAGATATCAGGACGTGTAGTCGTAAGATAGGTCAAACTCCCAACTAGCTGACGTAGCATCAACATGTGCACTATCATCAGCACGAGATAATTTCTTACCAGCTTCGCAAGGGGTGATGGAAGGTTTGCACTCTGTCATGCGAAATCTCTCTAATATCTCGCATACATACTTGTTTTGACATAACCTGATATCTTGACACCCAAGCAATAGTGCATAAGGTCTAAATCTATCATCTCAAATTGCTTGCATAAGTTGGCTTTGATAGAATGAATGAGATTCTCATCATTGTCCATGATAATAATATCATCAACATGGAGTACAATCAAGGCATTGTTATCTTCGTTTATAAGAACATAAAGATTTGGATCTGAATTTGTTCTTACAAACTCATGAGAAAGAAAGTAATTGTCAATGCGTCCATACCATGCGCGTGGCACTTGCTTAAGGCCATAAAGTGCTCTGTGTAGCTTGAACACCTTATGTTCTTGTCCTTTTGCCATAAACCATGTGGTTGGACCATGTAAACTTCTTCCTCTAAGTCACCATTCAAAAATGCGGACTTCACATCCATTTGATGGATCTTCCACCCAAAATGAGATGTTAAGGCGATGATAAGGCATAGCGTAGTCCACTTAGCCACTAAGCAAATGTCTCTTCATAGTCAATTCCTATATTTTGCTCATAGCCCTTCACTACTAGGCGTGCCTTATGCTTTGCTATTGTGCCATCCGCATGAAACTTTGTTCTATCACCCATTTGTTGTCAATGGGTTTCTTTCCAAGTGGTAGATCAACTAACTCTCATGTATCATGCATGTGGATGGACTCCATCTCCTCTTCCATTGCCCTTTGCCACTCTTTATTATCCTGTGCCTCATCAAAGGTTGATGGCTCTCGACACTTCAAAATGTCACTTATTAGGGCATAATTCACATGATAGCGATTGGGAGACTTCCTTTCCTACGTTGATCTTCTCACTTCTTCTTGTGTGCTTGATCCTGGTTGATTTAGTTTTGCGTCCTTCATGATCTTTTCATACCATTTTGGTATTTTAGACTAAGGTGATACACTTCGTGGAGAGTATGTGTCCCAAGGAGTGTCCAAGTAATGTCTCTTACTTCCAACCATTTTCTCCTTTGTTGCTCCTATTGGCAAGTACCTTCCCCTAGGCTCTTGAATAGGTGGTGTCTTCTCATACTCACCCTCTCGACCTTCGTCTTCATGTGCATCATCCTATGGAGCGTCTTCTTCATCTTCTTCTTCCAAGATTGTGGGAAGTCTTTTGATGCTTTCATCACTTGCATGGTCTTCATCTTCATACCTATGCGTCTCATCAAAGATCACATCTTTGCTAATGTGAATCTTGTTCATTACATAATCAAAACACCTATACGCCTTTGTCCTCTCATCATAACCAACAAAGATACACTTGATTGCTTTGGCATCAAGTTTCTTTTGCTCCTCCTTTGGCACATGTACATAGGCCCTACATCCAATGACATGAAACTTGTTGATCTTTGGCTTTATTCTTGTGGATGCTTCTTCGGGAGTCACATTTGGAACCGCAACTATAGGGCTCCTGTTTTGCAATGATGTTGCTGCACTGCACGCTTCCAACCAAAGTGAATCGGTTAAGCCCATTTGCTTCATCATGGAGTGTGCACTCTCCATAATAGTCCTGTTTTTCCTTTCAGCTACACCATTACTATGCGACGTGTGTGATTGTGTGAATTGTCTTTTGATGCCGTGTTCCTTGCAAAAATCACAGATTTGTATTCGCCCCCTCTATCTAATCTTAGCACTTTGATGCGTGCATCCAGTTGGTTCTCTACTAAAGCCTTAGACTCCTTCAAGCGAGCAAAAGCGTCAGATTTCTTCTTCAAGAAATAAATCCGTCCTCCTAGAGTAATCATCTATGAAAGTCATAAAATAATAGGCTTTCCCCAGCGACATAGTTTTCATTGGGCCGCACAGGTCACTCTAATTTTTAAATGCCACAGTTACCAAGCCACCCACCACTTTCTGCCAAATTGAAAGCCAAACTGGCGTTGCCTACCGAAATGCTTCTAGTCACCAACTATGACTACGTGCGCAATGGAATGGTGAAATCACTTTTGGCACGCTCCAAACACTTTCTCCAAGGCAATCACTCTGTTTTGACATACCGTACTTGCAGGTACAGTCAGGGTGCCCTTTGTTGGAAGCTATACCCTTTCGTTTGGCCAAAATAGACTAAAGGAGGTGGAAATAAAGGCACTTTCAATTTTTGAACTATCTTTTCACCTTGAAAAGACTTCACTTTTCACAAAAGTCAAGACCCAACTCTTATTTCAAATTGAAATTTTTTTAAAAAGTTGAAGGCCCAAGTTTACTTCAATCCCATGCAATTGAAGTTTAGGATGGATTTAAGGATATCCAATGGTCGTTGATAAACCAATGGCCCACGTTGCTCCCCTGAGCTCACAATCCTATTCGTCGATTCTTTGAAGATCAGATCCTACGTCACCAAAAGATTTTTGTGCGCTCAAGCTCACACTTCCATGCACTAGTGCCTTCTAAACATCAAGGCTTCACTACAAATTAACGTGCGCAAGCCTCCACGGCTTCTCTGTTTGGTTTTAGCTATGGTGAAAGGGATTTAAACTCCCTTTTGCTCCTCTTCAGAATCTGACCACGCTTTTCAATCTGTGCGCGGCTATCCACGGCCAGTTGACAGATCACTTCCCACACCAGGGCGCCCAGTTGCACACTTTTACAACTGTGAAAAAAGTTTTGAGCTGAGAGAGATCTGAGTTACTATTCCTCCAAACCCTGGCTTCCAAGGAATACACATTTCTTGAGACTTTCTTAGCCCTTGTCTCTGAATTTTTAAATAGTTCTGAATCAGATTGAGGTTGCCCTAAACGATCAAGGATTTACAAACTCCAAGCAGCCTTTATTCGAAATTTCAGGCTTCCGTTTTTGCGTGCGTTCTGATTCAGCCGACAATTTTCTGTCTCTGAATCCTTTAGTTTTGAGCTGTTCCACGAATCTCCACAGACTCGGTTTTGTGCTTCCTAGCCAACAAACCGTCGTGAATTTGCAGCTCTTCGTTCTTGTTTGGTGATTGTAGCCACCAAGGGCTGTGATACCAAGTTAAAAATATAGTTTAAAAACTCGACCGAATCAATCACTACAGCACAACTCTCACGCAAACTGTATATTCACACACTAATAATCAAGTACAAGGATAAAGTTGCTTAAGAGCACTCAAAGGGCTCGCAAAAGAAAGACGGCCTGATAATTCTAGAACTGAGCACACGTGGTGCCATCGAAATTAGAAAGTATTGTATAAGTCGATCATTGCTATTTTAACTCTTCATCCTCTGTCATGTACTTTTAGTACATCAGTGCTTTTCAAGGCAATATAATATCCATTGTAAGCTTTGTAGGCCCAAAAGGAGCTATTAGCCTTAAGAACAAGGGCCCAATGTAGGCCTAAATAGTACTTAACAAGGGATAACTATCCCTCAAGATAGTTAAGTTTAGTTAAGTGAGAGCATTGTCTATAACTAGGCAAGAGACATCAATTTGTGAATCTTTTGGCTCATTTGCAAGTGAGAGCTTCTAGCTTCCTTGTGAATGTGAGCCATAGGGATCTCCATTGCTAGGTCTCATGTGCCCTATCCACATGAATCAATGTTCCATTTCCATTGATTGTACTCTTTCTTTCATTGCTAATGTGATTCCATTGTGATCTCCATGTTTCTAGCTTTCTAATGACATGCTATCTTGAATGATATGTACTTTTCTTGCTATTAGCTTTACGTCTTTTGTAATTGGTATTTGCTTGAGATTTTGCACATGACATTTCTTGGTATCAAAGCATAGATCCTTGATTCATGATGATTTTATGAGAATTCCATTAGATTTGATGAGTTTATTGTTTTTGTAGCTTTCTTTTTGCTATTTTTTAACTTTGAATTTCTCAGTTATATTCAGACGAATTTTTAGCATTCAATTTCGTTTTTCATTTCTAATTTGATTCAATACCTTTGTAGAGCTTTGTTTCAGCTTTGCACCAATTTTCAAGGCATTTGGATAAGAGATGCAAACGTTATTGCACTTTTCCCAAAGGCTGTCAAAATAGGTGACTAGGATTTTGCTTTCACTTGATTTGAATTTTTCAGATTTGATCTGAGTTTTTATTTCTAGTTTCTTTCCATAGGATTTTAGAGCATTGTCTTAGCTTTGATCTGATCCATATGGCAGGTCATTTGGATTAGTATCCAAAAAGTTATGACAAATCTTGATTCCTAGCTCTAGTTTTGTTAGTTTTCTTTCTTCAAAATTTTCAGCCATGTTATGTTGCTAATTTGACCTATCAAATCACATTCAATCATTGATTTGATAATACCCTGATAGAGCTTGTTGTTAGCTTTTCAGAGGTACTAAGTTTGTGTGATTTGGATTAATATTGAGTAAGTTATGATCAAATTTGTGGAGATGGGTCAAAATTGCCAAAATTTTGAAATTTTGTTTTGTGGATTTTTCTAAGTGAGAGAGAGGCACTTCAAGTTTTCAGGCTTGAAGTTTTGTTTCTATTGTAAATTATTTTCACATTTTTCAATTTCAAGTTTGATACAAAAGAAAAAAAAACCTAACCCTACCTACCTACAGCCCTAACCTACATATAGCCCTAGCCTAGACCTAGAAGTGGCCCTAATCCTAAACCCTAACCTGATTTAACCCTAAACCTAACCCCCTTCTCAGTCGCGACTCGGCTACTTGTAACTCTGTTCAGTTTGGCTCCACAATTGTTTCAGGATCATAACTGTTTCAGGATCAATGAAAAGTTAGATGAGAAAGTCAGTGCGTTAGAAATTGCTGCTTGAATTACAGTGTTAAGATAAATCGGTGGATTCTGATCGCTGGCATTGGCAAGTGTTCACGATCATTGGCAATGCACGACAGGGTGTATAGCTAGCAGAGATAGTTTCAGCTCGCAGCCACTGAAATGAGTACCCATGTTCTGTCAGAATTTCCATCAGATAATCTGTGAGATCACGCTCAGCAAGATCCACCCTTCCGCCTTGGCCAGATCATCTAATTCCTGGCGCAACTCCTTGCGAAGACTTGTTCCTCCAACACAGAATCCCTGAACAGAAGGTAGCGGTCTGCCAGTGCCAGACTGAGCTCGCTAAATCACACACATCATCCACAGGCTGTACGTCAGCAACTTCGGCAGATCTGGAATACCATTGTACAGATATTCTACTGCTCGCTCTGGATTATTGTAGGCAGCACGCAGAGCACGACAATGGTATCTCTATCAAAGGAATTACACCAGTTCTGAAGTCATTTACCAGCTTGCGCATGAGCTGAGGCTGGCCTCCATTCGCGTATGCATGTAACAAGGAGGCATAGCTATTGTCGTTTGGAGCCAAGCCATTCTTCTCCATCAGTTGTACAAATTGTTCGGCCAATCCCTAGTTTTCCTCCCTTGCAAATGCTGCCAACAGAGAATTGTAAGTAGCTATGTCAGCCTGGTATCCTGCTTTCAGCATACCCTTGTACATTTGCAAGGCATGATCAGATGTCCCAACTCCCACAACCCATGTCCAGTAATTGTTGTATTATCCGTTCAAGACCAGAACCTGCAACAAGGAAGCAGCTTGTCCATAAATTTCGCCTACAGTTGTGCATCTACAGTCAGATACTCCAAGTTCATTTCTCAAAGAGTCGTGATGCGAGGAAGAAACGATGAATCGCCATTAATCAGATGAATCTCCTTTCTCCCTCCGGTTGAGATTTCACGCCTTTCCTCCGGTTGAGACTTCACGCGTTTACTTCGGTTGAGATTTCACGCATTTCCTTCGGTTGAGAGTTCACGCGTCCTCCGATCGAGATTTCATCCAATTCTTCTCCTCCGGTCGAGTTTATTCTCTCTCTACCCTACTTCGGTTACCCCTATTCTCTCTCTATTACCCCTCTTCTCTCTCTACCCTACTTCGGTTACCCCTATTCTCTCTCTACCCTCCTTCGGTTACCTTTCTTTTCTCTCTCTACCCTACTTCGGTTACCCCTATTCTCTCTCTACCCTCCTTCGGTTACCTTTCTTTTCTCTCTACCTATTCCCTGATCAGAAAAAAAAAATCGTTTTTCTCAACAAAAAAAAATTAGGGTTGCCCACAATCCTTCGCGAGCACCCAAATGCACCAAAACAATTCATGGATCTCAAAGTTTATACAATCCAGTTTGTAAAAATTTTACAACTCCCTTTTCTAAGTTGAATGCTCGTTTTTCCTTCTCATTCTTTGAGCGCCCATAACTTCCTTGTTTGAGCTCAGATCCCAGTGCTATAAAAACAAAAAGTGATCAGAATGATGAGCCTAACACTGCTAAGTTATGAAAATTGTGTCATTATTACTTTTCAAATTTCTTTTAAGACCCCTTTTCTTGAGTCAGATTTTACGTATTTTTTATTACTTATTTTTGAAGTTCCATATCTTTTCAGTTTGAGCTTAGAATTCGATGCTGTAAAAAGCAAAAGTCCTCAGTTTCATATGAACTTCAAGGTTTTTCCATTCTCAGTTTTACTCATTGTAGAACTCGGAGTTTTAAGTGGGTGGAAAAACTATCAAGATCTTATTTTTGCAATTTCTTCTATAAGGGTCTTATAAATTTACAGACTCATATTCTCCCTTGGTTTGTCAAAATGGATTCTGATTCTGATTATGAGGTGGAATTTGATAATCAATCTGAATGTGATGACCAATCATATTGTGATCATCAATACGAGGAACAAAATGATGGTATTTCAGATCAATATTATCAATATGGGGAGCACAATGACAATAATTCAGATCAATATGAGCAACACGACTCATATGGAGACTGTTTGAGTGATGATGAAAACTATTCTGACCAAAATAAAAACCATGAGCTACACCAATCAAATCAATCTAATATTGATGGTGGTTTTTATAGTAGTGACAGTGATCATGAGCTATATTTACGACAATCAAAACATCATCGCAATTCACAAGGTGATGAGCACGCACTGTGGTACATGAGTTCTACGTGCCAACTTGAAGAATCGTCATCTCCTGTGCAACGTTGCATACAGAATAGCACAATCAATAATGCCACTCCTCATACCCATTGTGGTTCATCATTACTATTGTTCAATGGACGCCCTACTGAAGAAGTGATGGAAGAACCGCAAGTCTCGAACCAACAAGAAAACATATTAAGTAAACTGCAGGCCACACAAGATCTGATAGTTGGAATGTTGCGAAAACTAAATCAAGATCGGCAAGTTGACGAGGTGAAATGGGAAAGATTGTTTGCTAGCCTATCTGGTGGACAAGACAAAATTGCGGGAGCTGATCAAAGAGGTAATGAGCCATGTACATCGTTCCAACTACCGTCTCTATCACAAAATGTAACATCTTCTTAAGATGTCCGGAGAATTGAAATGGATAAGGAAAAACAGGTATTACAAAGTCATACTGGATATCCGGTTGGACTTGGAAATAACAAGGAAACGTTGGAACAACGAGCACAATGATCTATAGCAACTAGAGGTGTGCCAACGAATGTTCATCAAAATGTCCAACAAAGAGGTGAAGTTTCAAGGATCCAACATTTTGAGGATGATGAACAATCTAATAATGGAAGTCAAGACTCAAATCAAGGAGATCACATTGATATTGATTTTGAGGGAACAGTCAACATTGGGAACTTGCTACAATCATGCCTTGGGTATCAAAATGGAAGTGATCAAGAGGAAATGTCTAGTATGGACGATCCAATGTAGGAAACGAATTCAAGTGAATCTGATGATTCTTCATCAAGATCACCAGAGGATGAACCAGAAGTGCAATTTGACAAGGAAAAGCCTATTCAAAAACAGATAAATCAGCCAACTTCATCAACAGCTCTTGATTTTCCATTGAATTCACGGGACATGAACAATCAACATTTATGCAGTGCTATGGAATGTACACAAGATCGGCAACATATATGTAATTCCCAATTTGAATCGACCCAAAAAATTCCACTTGCAAATACAATATCAATGCAAGGACATCGAAAATCAGGTGAGGACAACAAACATGATGCGGAGGATTATGAGAACAATATTTTTGTTTTCAATATTGATCTTCAATTGAGTAGTACAGGGGCCAATTCAGACAAAGAAGTTGTCAATGAGGCAAATTACTCAAGGACCTTATCTTCCTTGAGATCACCAGAATTATCACATCACATTCAACCAGAAAACTGGTCTGAAACATCTTGTGAAATGGGATTAACAAACAAGGATACAACTGATCTATATGAATGTTTCACATTCAATATAGAATGCACAACAAAATGTGATGAAATTTGTATTATACAAGCTGGAAATTGTCTAACTATAAGACAGGACAAACAATCAAAGATCCATTATATCATAATTTCCAGTTTGTGGTTCAAAATATTGGAGATATCAATATTTTCGAACATGATGACGTAATCTACGAACGATTTTTCATAGAGACTTTGAGTGAAAGAGATATCCTCACTCTTTGCAAACATCTCATTCACTCGATGTTCTTGTCCATCCAGAATATCATTTATCATTTTCAGAGATGATCAGTCAAAGCATATTAGTCCCTAAGTTGGGGATTGATCATGCCAATAATTCCTTCATGCAAGATCTTCACAATTCAGATGCAAGGCTTATGGTTATCATTGAAGCATTTGGATTGAACAACAAAGTGACTACCAAACAACATGACAAAATCTTCATCTCAGCACAGCCGGATGCAACGCCAAAACACGATCCTAAAGGAATTGGATAGATCATCCAATTTGTCATGATGCCGAAGAAGCAGACAAAAGGGAATATTGCAATTTGATTTACAATAAGCAATATGGTGCTTTATCAAACTCTTCTTCAACCATCAATTTTTCTCCATGGGAACAAGGATTACAGTTTGAAGCTAGCAAAATGGATTCAATTCGACAGCTTTGGATCTGTAATGAGGCAATAAAAAAAAAAAATTGGCATTCTGGGCCCGCAATTCAAGGCCTATAACACTGGCAATCCGGATAGCTGTTGTAGCAGATCGCGATCCGCTACAACCCTGAATAGTATATATGCAATCATCGTAAATCTGATGTGACCACGAAAGATTGGAACATCACTCAATCTTGAAGTTTTTCTCTTACCATCTAAGGTGAAATATGAAGGATATAGAATCCTCACATACAACCAATAGCACAAGGAAATCCTCACCATGCTTAAAAATTAGACATATGTCAATTAGGCATCATTTAGGTATCATCGATCAACTCACGAGACGGAATCATCATGTAATCATATATAGTTCCTATGGTGCATGCTTTGATGGTACCTGATTTATCATTATCTTACAAATTATGATACATACCAACACCAGTTGCATGGGGAACACGGCATTCAAAATAATCCTATGGTGTGCAGCACCGAACTTCCGAATTTCTTCAGCTTATGGACAACAATCAGCATCAGGTACTTGTATGTGACCTTCAGTTTGTATTAGATGATTGTATTTTTAGTATTGCTTATCATAACTTAAAAGATTTAGATGTTTTATTAGCTGTAGCATACTTTCAATCTAACGAACTTTTGCAGGGAAACTGCTCCTCGGACAGCAGAACATGATCAAGGCATATTAGCCTAAGATAGCAGATTATCTATGTGAAGAAGCGCTGTAGGTTTGGCAGCCTATCAAGAAAACGGATGCTCCGCAAATGATTCCATTTCCTCCTCCCAATTTAAAATATTTTGCTTCATATGTCCAGTGGTACAGATTATCTGGAGACCACTACTGTTCTATGATCTGCACCGTTACTTGTTCATCTTGTTTTAAGGACAGCATTATGTAGAAGCAGAAATTACGTGGAAGGTCTGTTTCATGTGATAGAACTGGGGCGCGGGGAACCTACATGTACTTGCGCAGTGATCAAGCATTAGGAAGCCTTTGATTGTATTCATATAGGAGTCCATAATTTTAGATCTAGCTTGTTTCTTTGTGACTCTTTCATGTAAAATGATTTGTTAAGTTGTGCATTTGTTTCATTTCCAACTGTGCCTCATCTGTATATGGCTATATCCATTCAGACTAGAAAGTGAAGCCACCAAACATGTACGTTTTGATGCCTTATAAACCTGAGAGCCAAACTATGCAGTTGAATAATTATCAAGATCCAAAAAGAGTGCAAAGAACATGTCATTCCAAAAATCAGTTACACCAGGCAAGCACCAGTGCATACAGTCCTCATGCAGCTTTCCTGCTGATATTGAAGGATGTGCATCAGCCCTCAATTCACTCATCGGGGTAATGTCCAGCAGGTGAAAGCTTGTCCCTTTAACAGCTTGAATCAAGTGTTTATTAATGTTGCGAACTTCTCCATTAAAACCTTGTCCATTAAAAAATCTGTCCACCTGCACAACAATATGCAAGTGCTGAATTATCTTTCAGCATAGAAGTTAATTGAATAAATTAAGTATTTTGTCTACCAGTAATTTTTAACTTATTGAGTGAATCAACTCATTGCCAAAGACTTTTTCTTTCACATTTTGCTTTTACATGTCAACTTGAAAAGTTGGTTCCACAAGCCAGTGCGTTACAGCCTGTTAGTGGGTTGTAACTACTGCCCAACCAAGAAAACTCAAAAGGCTCAGTGATCTAAATTAGGTGAATTGTGAGAAAGGAAGAACCTTGAATCAGTCATAAAAGGTGTGAGAATACTTCAAAAATGGTTCAAGTTGCTGTTCTTAGTGCTCAGAATTTTATGGCTTCAGATATTTGCAGCTTCATGACAGTTTGCAAGCCACTACAACTAGCAAAGGACTCCCTTGAAATGTGTAATTTCATCTGCTCACTATATAAAAGCTCAGCCTTCATGAACACCATAGCAATTTCCTACTTATATTTGCCCGAGTCCACTAGGGCTTAGTTGCAGAATCTAAAGATCACATGAGAGCTGAAATAAGACAACTGTCAAAGTGCACAATGCTTGCTGCTCTTTGCTTTACCAGTGTGTCATCTGCTTGGCTAAAAATTTACCTGTTATTTTGCTTGCAGTTTTTCATTTATTCGTACTTGTCTTTTCCTCGACATTCTCTATCTTTTCTAGCCCAGGGTCATGTATTTTACAGATCATTTCTGGGCTTTATGTTACTTATATGCTTAGAAACCTGTTCCAGCTGAAACCATTCGGAACGTAGAGTATGTTCTGGAACGTACTGGGTCAGAACTTGGTACTAAATAAAATCATGCTCAATAATTACGATTTTTTTTCTTTTGGCCAAGTTCCGGAATGAAACGGGCAACTATGCTTATAAGCAGGATCTTTATCACTTACATCACCCTATAACTTTAGCCCTCTCTTTCAGGGTTTTTGCTTTAAAACTTTGTCCTGTTAGCACAAGCCATCAAGAAAGTTGTTGCGCTAGCCATTACCGTTTCTGTCTTCTCTATCATGACCAGTTTCTGCACATTTATTGCATCTCACGCCAGCTTGAAGGGTTCAGCATCAAAATTATTTACCAATGCTTTGATCTTTCAAGATTTATCAGATATTTCAAAATTTTCCACGCCATCAAAGTTCGAGTTCAAAACTATACCTTGGAGACAGCTGAAAACTGTTCACGCTAAGAGTCCTTAAATTGAGGCAGAATCTTCATATTTGAGGCAGGTTGCATGGAAATGATAAAACTTTTACATAGGTTTTCAATTTTGTCAAAAGATTTAATCTTTCAGATGGTGATGCTGCAGAAATGCACTCGACTTCATTCAACTACTCCGAGATTGGAAGATCCAAGCTTAGACATCATAAAATGCAGCATGCAATCTTAGACATCAATCACTATTAACTAGTAAAGAGCAACCAACAAACATCTGCATATGAGAACATTTTCATGCTACTACCAAGCAATGCATGTCTACAGCACATTCATCTTCTTTATCAAATGCAGAAAAGCATGCTGTGAGATTGTACAAACTGATGAGTAGTAGTTCTTTACTCAATATCCATGACACCTAACTGAAGACCTCCTTTTGAAAATGCATGATAAGAAAGTTTTGCAAGGATGTACAATACCCACCTCTCCTACAAATAAGGGTTCCATGCGGTGGCATTGGCCTCCATCTTTCCAATCACCTCCTTCAAAATGTCTGGGGCTTTGTGTGCGCAAAAAATTTTATACCAGCAGTACTTTGCATTTTGGCATCCACAAAGTGCAGCTGCATAAAGGATATCAGGAAACGTCATCACTTGCATTACTTGTGAGACTTCAATTTGTTGAAAATACGTTATGAGATACTATGTGCCCACAATGGTGTGTCAACTCTATCACCTCAACTTTTTGCGCTTTATAAGTTGAAGTACAAGAAAACCCTTAATTTTTCACAAAAATCAAAGTATGACAAATGCTAACAGTACTCTAAATCAACAATTCATATGATGTGTGTTATCTTAGATAGGCTTAACTCACACAGTACTTGTGAGCAGGAACGAGACAATATTTCTTACTTAAGCAGCATCGTTGCTGGGAAACACACACTTATCTCCTCGGCAAGTGATTTTAATTGAATCACAATACTCATCACTATTAAGCAAAACCTCAAAATAGCTCATAGCCCATTTAGTAGCAAGGGGGCAATAACTAGGTTGAAAAAGACAACCACAAGGCCACCCATTTCTTAACCTCTTGTCCTAGAAATTGACCTCTTGTGACAAGCTGTGGGAAGAACTAGGTGAGTTGGTAACCATGGGACTTGTTTATCACAGAGGCCTTTTTGCTCATGGGAAGACAAGGTTTGCAAGAATTTCTAAACTAGGAAAAAAATTGACTATATATTCTGATTCTTCTTCTTAGAGATAAGAAGACATACATATTTGACAATTACCATCTCTCAACTTTCAAAATGTGAGGGAAGACTGCTTATCGACCAAGAATATTCCAAACTCGCATTTATGTATTATGAGGAAATCGTGCTCTAATTTTCCAAGATGCAAGCATGCTTTCTCACACTTATGGTGTTTCAGCAAA